>PVIU01019511.1:0-27063 GCA_004026605.1 Ondatra zibethicus
TGCTATGAAGTTTCCTTTTAGCACTGCTTTCCATGTATCCCATAAATTTGGGTATGTTGTGTGGTCATTTTCATTGAATTTTAGGAAGTCATTAATTTCTTCTTTTATTTCTTCCTTGACCCATTGATGAATCAGGTGAGCATTGTTTAATTTCTGTGTGTTTGTGAGTTTTCTGGAATTAGTGTTACTGTTGAATTCTGTTTTTATACCATGGTGATCTGATAAGATACATGGGGTTATTCCATTTTTTTTTAATCTGTTGAGGTTTGTTTTGTTACCAAGTATGTTGTCAATTTTTGAGAAGGTTCCATGAAGTGATGAGAAGGTATATTCTTTTCTCTTTGGATGGAATATTCTATAGATGTCTGCTAAGTCCATTTGAGTCATAACATCTGTTAGTTCCCTTATTTCTCTGTTAATTTTTTGTCTGACTGACCTTTCCAGTGGTGAGAGTGGAGTGTTGAAGTCTCCCACTATAGTGTGTGGGGTTTAATGTATGATTGAAGCTTAGAAGTGTTTCTTTGACATATGAGGGTGCCCTTGTATTGGGGGCATAGATGTTCAGCATTGACATTTCTTCTTGATGGATTTTTCCTTTGACTAATATGAAATGTCCTTTGTTTCTTTTGATTGCTTTTAGTTTGAAGTCTATTTTTTAAGATATTAGGATAGCTTGTTTCTTAGGTATATTTGTTTGGAAACTTTTTTTCCCAATCCTTTACTCTGAGGCAATGTCTGTCTTTGAGGTTGAGGTGTGTTTCTCGTATGCAGCAGAAGGATGGATTCTGTTTTATATACAATCTGTTAGCCTGTGTCTTTTTATAGGTGAGTTGAGTCCATTTATGTAAGGGATACTAATGACCAGTATTTGCTATCTCCTGTTAATTTGGTTTTTGTTGTTGGTGATGTTAATTTGTGTGTTTTTCCCTTCTTTGGGATTTGCTGCTGTGAGATCATCAATTGTATGTGTTTTTTATTGATGTAGCCAACTTCCTTGGGTTGGAATTTTCATTCTATACTTTGTGTAGGACTGGGTTTGTGGCTAGGTATTGGTTAAATCTGGTTTTGTAATTGAATATCTTGTTTCATCCTTCTATGATGATTGAAAGTTTTACTGAGTATAGTAGTCTGGGCTGGCATCCATGGATGCTTAATGTCTGCAAAACGCTTGACCAGGACCTTCTGGCTTTCATTGTCTCCATTGAGAAGTCAGGTGTAATTCTAATAGGTCTGCCTTTATATGTTACTTGACTTTTTTCATTTGCAGCTCTTAATATTCTTTCTTTATTCTGTATGTTTAGTGTTTTGATTAATATCTGGTAAGGGCCCTTTTTTTATCTATTCTCTTTGTTCTGTAAGCTTCTTGTATCTTCACAGGCATGTCTTTCTTTGGGTTGGGAATTTTCTTCTATGATTTTGTTAAATATATTTCCTGTGCTTTTGAGTTGAGCTTCTTCTCCTTCTATACCTATTATTCTTAGGTTTGGTCTTTCCATGGTGTCCCGTATTTCCTGGATATTTTGTGATAAGCTTTTGTTAGATTTAATGTTTTCTTTAACTGATGAGTTATTTCCTCTATTGTATCTTCAGCACTTGAGATTCTCTCTTCCATCTCTTGCATTCTGCTGTTTATGCTTGCATTTGTGGTTCCTGATCCTTTTCTCATGATTTCTGTTTCTATAATTCCCTTGGATTGTTTTCTTTATTGTCTCTATTTTGGTTTTCAAGTCTTGAATAGTTTCTTTCATATGTTTCATTTTTTTTTTTGTTGTTTTCTTTAAGGGACTTGCTGATGTCTTCCAATTTTTTTTGTCTTTTTCTCCATTTTATTGAGGGAATTTCTCATTTCTTCTTTAAGAGTCTAAAACATTAAAGTTATTTTTTAGTTAATTTTCTTCTGCTTCATCTATATATTTGGTTGTTCAAGTCTTGCTGTTATAGAGTAACTAGATTTTACTGGTGTTGCCTTGTTCTTTTTGGTGTTGTGTGTGTCTTTTCCTCTGTGACTCTGTCTGACTCTGCTGATCAATTTTCCAGGTGCCAGTAGATCCAAGACTCAGATGGTTTTTCTCCTTGGTGTAGTCAGTGCCATGGTTCCGGTCACTCTGTTGGTCACTCAGTGTCTTAGTGTTCCTGGAGATAACTCAGCACTCCTTCTTTTTGCTCTGCTACAGTGGATTTCACTGTCTCAGGCCTGCTCTGGCCTAGGTTTCTGGCTCAGATCTGTTTCTGTAAATGTCCTTGATCTGGATCTGCTCCTGCGGAGGTCCCTGGCTTGGGATTGGGGTTTGCCCTACAAAGGTCTCTGGCACTGATCTACTCCCTCGGTGGTCCCAGACTCAGATGCACCCAAACCCACAGTGGTCCCCCTTCAGGACCACTCTCTTGGAGGTCCCAGACTCACGCCCAGACCTGCAGAGGTCTCTGGTTCCTGCCTACCATCTTAGGTCCCAGACTCATGCTTGAACCTGCAGAGGTCTCTGGCTCCTGCCCACTGCCTCAGTGGTTGTTCCCCTGTACCTGCTCCTGTTGTGTTCTCTGTCTCAGTTCTGCTCTGGTCTAGATCACAGGCTTAGCCCTGCTTCCGTAAATGTCCATGGTCTGGATCTATTCCCATGGGGCTCACCATCCAAGGCTTTTCTGGCCCAGTTTGCTGGCCCAGTACTGCTCCTGTGAAGTTTGCTGTCAAAGACCTTTTCCAGACTACTTTGCTGGCTCCGTCCTATGGAGTTTGCCATTTTAGGCCTACTCTGACCCAGGTCACTGGCTCAGTCCTGCTTCTGTGGAGTTTGCTGCCTCAGGCCTGCTCTGGACTAGGTCACTGTCTCTGTTGTATTAATTTCTAACAAGCAACTCTTATTCTGTTAAAAGTGATTAATTTTGCAAATACCTATACACTGCTTATAATTTGGGCCACTCATTAATCCTTGCTAGTTGCAGTTGATTAAATTATATTTTTGCTTCCATGGATATCTCTCATCTGCCATCCACCTAAAAAGTTTTCACTAAAACATCATTTTATAAAATTATTGCTAAATCATGAGTTTTAAACTATAATCTTTTCTAATATGCATTTTCTAAATTAGCAGTTTACAGGAAAATTATAGTCATTCCTATTATATTCTACAAAAGTATCTACCTAACAATGCCACAGTTGGTGTCATTCTTGGAGAAAGGGAGCTGGGTCTTATCTGGAAGCTTTCCCCCAAAGACTTGCTTTGATAGTGCTAGAAGGCACTATGAAGATACTAAGGGAAAAAATCAATACTGTGAGCTTTGATGTCCACAGACAATAATAACTAGCATGGCAGTAGAACCCCAAATGTGTAATAGTGACATCAGAGAGATAACAAGCAATTATCTATTTAGACTTCAGGTTTGGTCAATAGAAAGTAATTCATGTCTGTTACTGAAAAAACTTGTCAACTACATGTAGCAGTTAGGACATAGAAGCCAGAGAAGAATCTACTACTGCTGTCCCAAACTGGTATAATTTCTGACTTCATTTTAAGTACATATCCACATATCTACAGATAAGTCTGAAAGGGTTTTTTTTTTGTGAAAGGATATTCTGGTGATTGGAGGGCCAAGGATTGGGACAAAATTCACACATATCTAATGCAAGAGATTTATTTGGGAAGGGAAGCCAAAAAGCCACATCTGAGCCCAGATTAGAGAGAAAGAGAGACAGAGACAAACAGACAGAGACAGACAGAGACTGAAATCAGACTGTGATATACATATATAATAAATGTATATATTTATATACATATCATAATAAAAATTAAGGAAAATAAGTCATGATTGAGATGAAGTTGAGAGCATGGAAGGAACTAGAGAGAGGAGTATGAGGGAGAAAAAAATGTAAATACAGTCCTCATATGGGAAAGACTAAAAAAGTAAATTGAAAACATTGAAACCTTCTATAGAGCACTCTCTAAGGGTTATTACAACTTCTCACATTTTTAATAACCACCTATTTTTATCTCATAAACAGAGTTTATTTTCATATCCATGAAGCACACCCTGACATGTATCATAGGATCTCTCAAACTTGATTCTCTCAATTTCCTTCCTTAATGAATGATACTGCTTACATAATACTTTTATGGTGTGTAGTTCATAGGAGTTGGGGGAAAAAGATATTTGTTTTAGAACACTACAAGTTTCATCATGCTGAAATATTAGTGGGCTTTATCTCCAAGTAATTGGTAAAATTTCAGATATTGAACTTGAATAGTGAAATATATATGTATCTTTTTGCTAGATATTATGAAGCTAAATGATTATTGTTAAGACATATATACTCCAGAGGGCTCATAGATTAACCTTTAGCATACATCTTCACAATGAAGTTCATGTGGTTTTCTTAGGAGTATTGCTGCATAATTTTTACATGTTTATTTCACTAGTTGCAGTAAATATCTGTGTAAATAGATGATGAGTGAAAATGAGCTACAGTTTACTGGTTTGGTTATAGTAAGTAGAGCCATGCAAGACATTAATGAGTAAGAAGGTTGAGTTTAACCAATATCCTTGTGTTGATTCTTCCAGGTTGTTGACTCAAATTTGTCTTGGACCATGTGAAAAAGTACACAGTTTTCAATCATCATTTTGTATTTCCCAGACATTGTGCAAAAACATTTTACATTATTTGTGTAACTTAAGCTTTAATCTTTGTAGGAAGTTGGCATCGTTACTATACTCACTATATTAAAGAAGAAATGAAGATTCTTAAATTTTTAAGTAACTAGTTAAAAGTCATTGAAATTGAAATTGTAAATTGTAAGTTTCTATTATTACTTGAGTCTCTTTTATTGCAGAATCTGAGCCTTTAACCATTGCACTATATGGTATATTTTGAAAGTCACATGTTCATAACTGAGATTTTGAACTGATATACATATAATGCCGGAGATGGGTGTACACATGTATCAACTGGACACAGAATCCAATTCTCAGCAGTCTCTAGAGCTAACTGGCCCTAGGTTGTTTCATCACTCTATTTTTATAGCTGTGGATTAGTCTCACTGCTTTTCCATTACATGCTTCAGTGACATCCCACAGTAGTAGCACTCTGATAATACCACTGTGGCTGTGGGAGATATATGCAAAGGTTATAGATGTGTAGTAGCCTTCTGAGAGGTGACTGAAGCAGTTCCCAATGAAAGACTGTTGAAGAACATGTGATGGTTCCATTTAAGCTTGTCACTCCAAATAGACAAGCCTATGGACAAAACAGGTTTGCATTGTGCAAGACTTGAATTGAGTATAACTGGTTCCTCCTACTCAACTATATTTTCAGCAACTTTGATAATATGTTTAAGAGTTGTTTGGTACTACAACAGAGCATACAGACTTCTGTGAGTCACATCCAAAACATACACACCAGAAAGAATGAGAATTAATTACATAGATTATGGTACCAGTGTAGAAATATAATATTAGAACATGCATATATATATATACTTGCATATATATTTTATTATTTTATAAATATATTTAAGTTTTTGTCATTTCTACCTCTAAAATCTTGTTGACTTTGATGTATTTGAGCTAAAAACATGTCTATTTACTTTTTAAATTACTTTTTAAAAAAATATAATTATATTATTCTCTCACACCTTCCCTCCAAATCTCCCATATATCTCTCCTTGCTCTCTCTTAAAGTCACAGTCTCTTCTCTCATTGGTTTTTGCTGCATATGTGTGTATATGTATATATGCATTTCCAATACATACTCCCAAGATACTCAGTCTAGATAATGTTATTTGTATGATGACTAACTTTTAATAAACTGGTTTAAGAATATCATCCCTGAACTTCGGTTGGGTTTTGTTGTTGTTGCTTTTTCAAAAAAGGGTTTCTCTGTGTAGCCCTGTCTATCCTAGAGCTCCCTCTGTAGACCAGGCTGGCCTGGAACTCAGAGACCCACATTCCATTGTCCCCTGTCTGCTGAGATTAAAGGCATATGGTACCATTGCCCAGGTTTCTGATGTGAACAATATAGTCTGTCTTTAATAGTATTACAGCTAGTTTACTGTGACATTCTGATACAATTTTCATCCTTTTGCTTATTCTGAAAACTTCAATATTTTTACCTCTTTAATATTAATATCCATAACAGAATCATTTAAAAAACTGGAATAAAGGAGATAAAGTAGGATTAAAACCATCCATATTCATCAGGTTTATCTACAGTTACAAAATTTATACAATGAATCTCTCCATATATATATATATGAAATGGAATTTATGAGAATGACTTAGAGGCTGTAGTTCAATTCAACAAATCTAATGATTGGCTATGAATAGAAGGTCCAAGAATCCAGCAGTTGTTCATTCAGTTCATGAGGTTGTATGTCTCAACTGGTTTCCAGTATATACCAGACCCTCAAAACAGTAGTCTATAATGCCAATGCAAAAATGAACTTGATAGAAAGCAAAAGCAAGCAAGCAAAAAGACAAATCTTCCTTTTTCCATGTCCATATGTAGGCTTCCTGCAGAAGGCATGAGTCAGATTAGAGGTGGGTTTGCCTAGCTCAGTCTATATTAAATGTGTGTCTTCATACCCCAGGTCTGGGCCACTTTCTGAGGCCAAATTGATGTCTGGTGTCATGGAATAGCTGGTGTAGCCTGAGTAACAGAGAACTGGTCCTACCTCTTGATAACTGCTTCAAGGGAAGAGCTGTGCACCCTCTTAGAAAAACTGGACCCAGTGGCATGGGCGCAAGAGGGTTGGCTCCATATTTCAATGGCTCTGGGACAACTGTGCCCCAACCTTTGCAGGCTGCTTCAATGGGAGAGCAACCAGCCTCGAACCAGGGAGAGATGGCCCCACTCCTCACCATTGTCATGGGGAAGAACTGGTTCTGACTGCTAGGAATATTTCCTAATGTGAGCTCTCTGACAATGCAAAATCCCAACCAAGCCAAATCAAAACAAGCCAAATTAAGAAATATCGAGGTTTAATGGGATTCCTGCGCTCTCAGGTGCCCCGAGGGGGAACCAGGAGGCTGCAAATGCAACCACCAGGAGGAATGAAGGAATGAAGAGAAGCTACATGTTCCTCTTTTGGGAGTTCATTTAAATACTCTGTGGGAGTGGTCTTGACACCCCCAGGGAGGGGTCAGGACCTGGCCTGCTGGGATTTGGAGTCCAGACCAATATAACTCTCAGGCCTGGGGGCTGGGATAGACATGAGGGGCTGGGGCCTATGCTCCCAAATTAACATTCCAGACTCTTTGGATATAGGAATGACAGAAAATTGAAGTGATAATCACAAACATTTAGGCTCTCTTTGGAAAAAAAGGGGGTAGACTCAAATCTGGCTACTTCCTGTGGGCACGGGGTGACATGGGGAAGGGGAGAGCTAGGTGTCCATGTTCAGCGAGAGGTGTGGCTGGAGAGGCATCCCATGTACTGTCATCCTGGAGACATCAGGCATCTGTTCCTTGGGGGAGGTAAGAGGCAAGTGTCTAGGAAAAAAAATTGTTATCACCAAAGATGAGTGTGCCAGAATGAGGAGGAAGTAGTCCTTTCATTGTGGCATCCTAGAAAACTGGAGGGTGGAAGATCCTGTCTGTTGGACAGACCAAGTGTCTTCAGTAGGTGCCTGCTTGAGTCCAGAGAGATGATACCAGCATGGATGTCCCAAGAGCTTGGCAGCTGATGGGGTGGTGAGGATTACCATGTGAGGTCCTGTCCATCGAGGTTCCAGAGACCTAGGAGTTAACTATTTGAGGAGTACTCTGTCCCCTGGGGAGAGAAGTGTAGCTTTAGGGGTATTAGGGTCCACTGGTATGATGGTAGGGAGACAATTGTTAGCATGTGAATGGAGAAGGGACCTTATAATGGAGAGGTAGGGTAGATACCCCACCAGTGGAGGACTTTGGAATGGGAGGTGATGGTTAAGAAGAAAGGGCCTGCCATAAAGCAGCTCAAAACGGCTCAGGCCCGTAATGGAATGTGCGGTTGCCCTGAGGTGAGTCGGGGCCATGGGGAGAAGGGAGGACAAAGATAAGCTGAGTTCAATGGAGATCTTGGTTAGTTGTTGTTTGATGAGTCCATTGTCCGTCTGGATGGTTATTGGGACAACAAACTGAGGAATGATGTGGTCCAGGAGTACCTCAGCCAACACATCTGCTGTTTCCCTGGAGACTGGAAATGCTTCTATCCATCCTGTAAAAGTATCCACAAGTGTTAAGAGATAATGAAGTTTTTTATGAGTAGGCATATGAGTGAAATCAACCTGCCAATCTTTGCCCGGTTGGTGTCCGAAAACTGGTGTAGAAACTGATGTATGTGAAGAGCCCCTTGTGGGTTGGCCTGGGCACACGTCTGGCAGGAGGAGTGAACCTGTAAAATAGAATCTCAGAGATGGGTGAAGTTAAAAGGGGCTCCAAGAAGCAGAACAAAGCTTTGGGGAAGTGGCTGAGGATTTCATCCATCCCAACATCAATACCACCTATTAATGTGGGATTTCCCTCTGTATACTGTGATACCATGAATAAAGAACTGCTTTGAGTCTATAAAAGAGGAGGGTGGGGCAGAACTAAGCTAGGTGGAGAGGATTGGACTGAATGCTGGGAGAGAGAAGGGTGGGGTCAGAGAAACGTCTTGGAGCTGCCACCAGATTCAGGCATCCCGAAACTTTTCTGGTAGGCCACAACCTAATGGTTATGTACAAATTAATAAAAATGGATTAAAGTAATATGTTAGAGTTAGCCAATAAGAAGCTAGAGCTAATAGGCCAAGCAGTGATTTAACTAATACAGTTTCTGTGTGATTATTTCAGGTCTAAGCTAGCTGGATGGTTGGGAATGAACAAGCGGCTCCTTGCAATAATCTATGACATGGTAGAGCACATAAGGGATGAGTCCTGTGGAACCATAGTCACAGGATCACCATAACTAAGGGTAACAACAGGATATCTGAAAAGAGTCTCATAGAGAGTCCTCCATTGATGGTGTCCTGGAAGCTAGGGGCCTTGAACCAGATCAAAGATTCATTGGAGTGAACTTTCACAAATAAAGCTATTTGATCAAAACAGTATACTGAGTGATACACCACAGATCCCAAGGACACTATGACAACAGAATATGTCAGTGAGAGGTGGAAAAGATAGAGGGGAAGTATTTTTCTGTTATGGAATAATCATTTTGTGCCCTCTGAAGATGTGTTTGTGCCAAGGTACCTTCTAATTGGTTTAATAAAAGGCTGATTAGCCAATAGCTAGGCAGGGAGAGGTTATGCAGGAGAACCAAACTAAGAGGACACTGGGAAGTAGGACAATGTCATGAGGAGTCACTACCCAGATGCTGAGGACATAGGATGTGAAGAAAATGCAGTAACAAGACACGAGTCACGTGACAACATGTAGATTGATAGATTGGGTTAATTTAAGATGTAAGAGCTAGTTAGCAATAAGTCTAAGCTAGTGGCTGAGCATTTATAATTAATAAGAAATATGTGAGTGGTTTTTGTGAACTGACTGGTGAAACAGCTGGCTGGTGGCATAGAAAAGTCTACCTACATTTTTCTTATTTCTAATTTTTCAGTTTTCTCTTTTGGGGGCTGTAAGGGTGGAGGACAAATAAGGAAGAACTGGAAAATTAGTAGGATTTTGGTGCCTGATGGCATGATGTGAAATTCCCAGAGATTCAACTAAAAAATATGTCTTCCCACCTCAAAATCCAAATTTAATATGTCTCTTTTTACCTCACAGCTCTGGATTAAAATAGAATCTTCCTGCTTCAAATTAATCAAAATTTCCTCACAGGTATGTAATTGTATTTTGGGGTCTTGGCTAATTCTAGATGTAATCAAGTTTACAAATAAGGATAAACATCACATCATATAAAAGAGAAAAGCAACCCAAAAATTAAACGTCATTTCCCCCTCTTTCTCTTCTCCCAAAGTTCCAAAGGGTACTGCCTATGATATGGGCTTCATGGCAATTTCAATGTTGAAAGAGCCTTTTATTCTACATATTTTAAAGTAAGAACAGAAAATTTGGCGAATGATGTGGGATTCCCCTCCATATGCTGTGAATACCATTGGTTAATAAAGAAGGTGTCTTGGGCCTGACAGGGCAGAATAAAGGTAGGCGGGGAAAGCTAAACTGAATGCTGGGAAAAAGAAGGCATAGTGAGAGAGAAGCCATATAGTTCCGCCAGAGACAGACAGTAGACAAAACCTTGCCAGTAAGCCATAGCCACATGGCGATATACAGAATAATAGAAATGGATTAAATTAAGATGTAGGCGCTAGCCAATAAGAAGCTAGAGCTAATAGGCCAAGCAGTGATTTAATTAATACAGTTTCTGTGTGGTTATTTCAGGGCTGAGCAGCCGGGAACAAACAAGCAGTCTCTTACAACAGATAAAATACATTTTATAGAGATTTCTTCATTCAAGGTCTCTGTTGACATATACCACACAGATGCATATGGATCTACAGGGATTCCACTCATACTCTGCTTAGTTTGAAATGCTTCATGCTGTTAAGGACCTAGTCAAAAATCTCAAAGATTCCACCCAATCATGAACAAATTATGTAAGTTTCTCATTGAGAATTTAGTTCTATATATCTTTTTTTTTTTTTGGTTTTTCAATGACGACCATTTAAGATACATGAAGTTCATAGCATTGGGATTAATCAAAACCTGTGCAACTTAGGAATCATTGTTCTTATGATTTATTCATATATATATATGCAAATGTATACAAGCATGTGACAATGTCATGTACTCATGACTATCTAAATCAAGTACAATACCTCCTCTAAACTCCAATGACCATGAAGTTATGATTCCTATACACTAAGAATCACACCACTTCTAAGTCAGAAGTATGGTAGTCAACCAGAGACCTGACCTATGTTTTAACTTTATACTTTTAATTCTGTGTCTGTTTGTGGTAGACAGGATTATGTTAACTTGACACCAACTAGAGACATCTGAAAGGAGGAAAGCTGTATTGAGAAAAATGCCTCCTTTTTTTTTCAAGACAGAGTTTCTCTGTGTTGCTTTGGAGCCAGTCCTGGAACTAGCTCTTGTAGACCCCGCTGGCCTCGAACTCACAGAGATCTGCCTACCTCTGCTTCTCGAGTGCTGGGAATAAAGGCATGTGCCACCACTGCCTGGCTGAGAAAATGCCTCCTTAAGTCCAGTTTTAAGACATTGTTTCAATTAATGATTGATGTTATTGAATGATTGTGAGTGGTGCCATCAGTGGACCAGTGTCCTGGGTTTTATGGGAAAGCAGGCTGAGCAAACCATGACGAACAAGCTAATAAGCAGCATCCCTCCATGGACTCTGCATCAGCTTTTGCCTCCAGGTTCCTGCTCTGTTTTCCCTTGGTGACAGAGTATTACCTAGAATTGTAAGAGGAAATAAACACTTTCTTTTCAAGTTGCTTTAGTCATGAGTTCTTATCACAGCCATAGTAACCCTAACTAGGACATTGTTCATTGTCATTCTTTTTCTTAATTCTATTTAGGAAGGAAAATATTCAATGTTTTGAAAATAAACTTTAACACATGTTTTAAATCTTGGTTTTCTGTTCAGGAACAACAAATCCTCATAGTGCCTAATTTTCAAACAATAGTGTAAACCAAAACTGCACATCCACTTTCTGCTGCCCAAACCCAAATAATGACACAGAAATTATATTAATTACAACACTGAATGGCCTAGTAACTCAGGTTTCTTATTAACTTACTCTTACATCTTAAATTAATCCATTTCTATTCACCACAAGGTTATGGCAGCATCATTCTCTTTTGGCAGCTACATGGTGTCTCCCTGAATCCACCTACTCTCTCTATGTATGTCTGTTCAGATTTCCAACATGAGTTTATTCTGCTAACCCATAGGCCAAAACAGCTTCCTTATTAACCAATGGTACTAATACTAGTCATATTTTTGATATGCGTTAATTCTAACATATATGCCATTTCAAGGTCTTCTTGGAGGAAATAATATGAATTACCGATAGCCATTTAGAAACCTCTAATTAGATCAGTGTGGAAACATGAGTGTTTGGCAAACACATATTTGCAAAACCACAACTCTTTGCCGCATTTAATTTTCACGTGTGGGTCACATATTTGTTATAGAATTCACTGTTACTACACTACAGATTGTGAGTAATGAGCCACTCACAATTTGACAGCAAAATGAATCAGAACAGAGGATTTTCTTACATTTTGAATTTCAGAAGTGTTTCTCTAGCAAGAAAAATCAAGTAAATATTTGCCAGACTTAATCCAGAATTTACAAACTGAGCTTCATTACATTTGCCATCAGATGTGGATCACCGAACACATACTAATTAACCTCCAAGGGAATGTTGCTGTGCTTGATATTGTGGGGAATGTAACTATATTTAAAGTATAGACAATGCATTCGAAAATGGAAAATGAGAAAAGCAAACAAAAGGGCAAAAATAACTTCAGGTGTACACAATATTCTTCAAAATATTATGTGTTTTCTATTACAACTATTTATTTTGGAGGAGCCCTTATGCCATGAGAGTCAGTTCCCTCCTTTCATCATAAAATCCCCAAGATCAGACCCCGGTATTCAGATGTGGCAGCAAGCACCTTTGCTTACTGAGCCGTCTTGTGGGTTAATGATGCTAGTTTCAAAGTAAGGGTTATAGTCCTTAATAGGACAGACATTTCACTGAGCTGGTGTTATCAGAAGAATCTTCTAGGAAAACCTAACATTTGAGATGCCTTATATAAGTAATAGGAAAAATATGCATTACATAAGTAGTTTAAGAGAAAATAAGCAATGGTGCAGACATAAGAAAATGCAAATTAATTAAAATTTCAGATATTCATGAAGCCCAGCAGTGGTGGCACACACCATTAATCACTCAGGCAGATCTCTGAGTTCCAGGCCAGTCTGGTCTACAGAGTAAGTTCCAGAACAGCCATGGCTACACAGACAAACCCTATCTTGAAAAACAAAGAAATAAATGAAATCATGAAAGTCACAGGTAAATGGATGGAACTAGAAAAGATCATCCTGGATGAGAAAATTGAGACTCAGAAAGACAAATATGATCAGCGCTTTGCTCAGCCACCATCTAAAAGAAGTGTCTACCTGCAGCAGATGGGAACAAATACAGAAAGGAACAGCCAGACAATGTGCAGAGATTGAGAGACCTGGAACACTCAGTCCTAACAGGATGTCTCCATCAAATCCTTCTCTTCCAAGGCTGAGGGAACCCAGCAGAAGGGAGACAGAGTATTAGTCAGAGGGGATGGAAGACACCAAGGATTCAAAACCTAAACACAACCAAAGCATATATGAACTCACAGCTGAGGCAGTATGCACAGGGGCTGCAAGGGGCTGCACCAGATGGGGTCTAAGGGCTGAAAGAACAAAAAAAATGGACACATGTCCCCATCCATAATCCAGAAGTTATCTTCAATTGATGACCATTCACATCTCACTGGGAAAACAAACTGCTCCTAAGGGTAGGCCAAATGACCTACAGTAGAGGCCAAGAGAAAGTGAATTCAGTGGCATATTTGAAGGTTCCTTGTCTCATCGTGTCCTATCAGTGCCTTTTATTATTGTTTTTTTTTATTTAGCATTTTTCAATTTACAAATTTAGCATCTATAACATGGCTTCCAGTTTTGTGTTTTTATGGGATTCCTGAATATGTGAATGAGCTGGTCTCCATGTCTATTTCTAATTCTTGTGCCTTTTTTGTTTTTTTTTCTTCTATTTGTTTATTTTGTCCTATTCCAATTTGTTTGTTTTTATTATATCTTATTATGCTTTATTTTATTTTATTAAATAAATATAATAAAATATAAAAAATTTCAGACTCAATGTACAGTGGATTCATAGGAAGAAATGGAGATTCATGGTCTGTTCTGTACAGGAACCTCTCTGCCATCAACCCAATGTACAGATTAAGCTTCCTGCTGTTCCAGGAAATGTTCTGAGGGTCCCAAGTTCAGTGGAGAGAACCACTAACATATAATAAAAGCAAATAATGTAAAATGTATTTATTAGTCAACAATATTTGTTGTAGTTTAAATCTAAAATGTCCCCTTCAAAGTGCATTTCTTAAAGGCTTTGCCTTCAGGCAATAGTTTTTTGAGAATGATAGAATCTTGAAAATTATAGAACCATTAATGGATTCATATATTGATCAACTGATAGCTGTAGACACTTTTTGGGATTTGGGCATACTTAGAGGAAGTAGACCACAAGAAGTATCTAGTTGATGGTGGGTCACGCCTTTGCCCTTACTATTGGTCATCAGTCAAGCTTCCTTTCCATATTGTGATAGGCTTTACGCCACTCCCTGAACCACCATGTTATCCATCACCACGTCATAAGTTTTGCACCTCATATGTTTTCTCCCTGATGCTGTGCCCTCTACTGGATTTTATGTGCACACATTGCTGATGGACAACAAAGATTTATTTGTTAAATTGTGTGACTGCACAATACACATCTGTGGTGAAGGGTCACATCAAAGCAGAGAGAAAAAGATATAAAAATTGAGGTTCTGGATTGTTGCCTGGTCAGTTCTGCTTATAAAACTCTAATTATTAAGTTTCATTTCAAATAATTAATTTTAAATGGGAGGCTATGAGTATATGGAAATAGCATAGGAGAAAAATTTAATTTTCTTATGTCAAAATTATTCAGCAATAGCATGAAAAATATTGTGATAGGATCAAGCTTACCTTATTTTGAAAACAAAATAAAACAAAAATTAAAAATGTTGCCTTGGTGTTTAATAGTGCAAACACATCTGTTTGCTCAGCTGTAGGATGATTGTGTTGAGTTACCATGCCACCACAGGGACATTAAGAGACTTATTTTATTAAAGTTTTCATCTTTCAGGAAAATATATTAGCTACATCTTACTCAAATTAAATAAAGGGAAGAAAGCTGCCAGTTTTATTCAGAGACACAACTAGTTTCCAGTGTATAGTTTGTCCACTAGGTTCACTATTTTGAATGGCTATTTATTGTCCCATCTTCAGAATTTAGGGCATGATTTCACTTTTGCGACAAGCAATTCTGCAAAACTCCACACAATGTATTAGTTTTACATTTCTCTTTTCAGAAACAAAAACCTGCAAGGCAAGAAAATGTGTGTTATTCCAAGATTGATCTGTATCTTATGGAAAAGATTTAAAAATTACTTGGAGATACAATATTTTGAAACAGCAATCTAGAATGGGTGTTTCATAAGCTAATTAGTGAGTACTTATTAAAGTCCTATATTGTTCTCAACAGTGGATCCTCACATAGGTAACTCCAGAGATCCAATGAACACATGTTTCATAGACAAGCAGACCTTTCATGATTAGTTTTTTTTTTAATTTTCATGGCAGTTTAAGAATATATAATCATACATATATGGTACATGTTAGAAAAATATTGTTAAAATGTACAACAGTTCTTCTAACACCATTATCAATATAACAAGAGGTCTGGCACGGGTGTGGAAAATTTATCGTCAGCATGTCCAACAGCACTTATCAATTGTGGCCACAACAAAGAATTTTCTTTAGAACAAAGAGATGAATAAGAACTAAAGTGAAACTCATGATATGTTCAGAATACATATATTCAGAATATAATCAAAATAATCATATGAGATGATGACATTTTTAAAAGGAGCTTAAATTTTTATTTATCTCCTAGTTAGAATGGAATTTTAATATATTTAACAAGAAGTTTTGCTTAATATGAAGAGAACAGTTAATCATAACTTTGAGAACATTATAGTACACATAAGTTATGATTAAGAAGATAATTATATAGGACAGAAGAGAAGAAACAACTAACAGGCAGCTATGTCTCACAGAGATGGAATTGGACAGTTGAGTTTTAAAAATAAATTGGAATCAAATATATGAACAGTTTTTATCAGCTATGTACGTTTATGAGTTTCAAATGTGGCATAGATTTTTTTCTGATTCTTGATAAGCTCCATTATGGATAAAATCTAAGGACTTATGTAGAATTTATAGAAAAGATGGGAGAAATTCATTTCGAGGGAGAAGTGGTAGAGTAATGAACAGAGGCATCAGACATATCCATGGGGTTGCCCATATTCCAAAATCTACATGAATCAAGTGTACATGGTAGGAATAATGGAGTGATATAATAACAGTGAATAAATGGAAGAATGTGTACTTCATCAGGAGAAGAGATGGGGGAAGATATAGAATGGGACAGTGTGGGACATGTAGGAAGCCTGCAACGGAGCAGTCAAATTTTTTGTGCTTGAGAAATGTTAATTTGTTAAAGAACATTGTGCAGAGGGGATTATGTGGTGAAGTTCCAGAGCGGGAAGATACAGAAAGAAGCTCTTGGCAGTAATCTGCATGTGTGATTCCATATGCTGCCTCTTCTCCAATGCACTGAGGAATGAAGTCAGAATGAAAGCTTCTGTATAAATATTACTGCAAAAGAAATTCATCTTTTGGGCTTCTCTCTCAGCTCCAATTGGGTGTTCAGTTTTCTCTGCCCCATTCAGCTGCTGAAATTCCTTAACTCATTAGATTGTGATAGTCACAATTCTTTTTATTACACAGTAGTTTGCATAATACCTAGTACTCCATAGGTGTTCAAAAGACCTGGCTAAATGACTGTGTCATGTAGTGTGTCACACAAGTAGCCAGTGAAGTTCTGAAATTTTAGAAGGCATTGCCTGAAATAACATGTGCATATACTTTGTTAATATATCATAATCTGAAAAACTCAATATTTTAGCTCCTAAGTCTAAGAATATTTTGAGAAATGTGTTAGCATTTATTTTCTTTGTCTTGTGAACTGAACCCTGTCATCTACATGATAATGAAGCACACTACTTCTGAGTTATATCATCAACCCTTGAAAACTGTTTTGAAAATGTTCAATCATGATCATTAGGATTGCTGACATAAAATATGCATTTTTTTTCATATATGGGCAGCAGATCGCTTAAAAATTTGACAATGGTGAAAGATAATAAACCAAAAATACCTGTTCAGAGAAGAATATTTTTATTATTTAGAAGTCTGAAGAAGACAATAAGGAGACATAATTACTGCTCATTAATAGAGATAACAAGAACTATTATGAAACAGTTGCACATAAAAATGAGAATTTACAATGAACTGTGTGTATATATCACAAAAGATAATAAATTAGAATATAAAGTCCTGTGGTTATTTCTCAGAATTACTAATTTCAAAAGTCCAGAATATTGTTGAGTGCATGAAAATTTGTTAGCCCCTAAAGTATATTAAATATACAATTAATTCATAAAACAAATTATACAATTTTGTTAATTAATAGGAAAATATATATTAAAACCAATGCACACATATGAAATCAATATGCATAAAAAGTACACATACTACCCTATATACATAAATATATATTGTATATGTAAATATGTAATAGTAAGAGAGTAAATGAAATGGAAAATTATCCATCTAAAATATTAGTGAAGATGTGGAGCAGTCAAAACTCCTTTTCACAGACATTTGATAGGGAATATAGATTCTTACACTTGTTTTGAAAACCTGAATCTATCTTCTCAATTCAAGGATACATACATTAGAAATTAATATGCCTGTTCATTTAGAGGAATGTCACAACAGAACTATTAATGAGATCCTATTGTTAAAATTTACTCAAACATCCAATAATAAAATGAAAAATAATGTGAAATGTGCTCAAGTAGAATCATATGCAAGAAAATAATTTAAAAATTATAATTGCTTATAGCAAAATAATTGATACAAAATTAATACATATCTGAAGAGGTAAGGCATAGATTATGTACTGTGTGCTTACATTTATGTATTGTCACAATCAATAAAGCATACGGCTTTGAAGTTAGGTTGATGGATACTCTGGGAAAGGGGAATTTGTGCTAAGGAGCTAAGGTTTGTTGCTTGGCATGATGAAACACATGATGAATTCACTTTAAGAGAAAGAGATGTGAATTTGTGATTTGTGCTTTTAATATAAATGTCATATTTCAATATATCTTTGAAAATTGTGTCTTTTAATGTCAAAGCTTTGATGATATCACTATTGCATTCGAGTATAAAATATATTTTTGTTAGCTAAATAAAAATTAGGCCAGGAAGGAATGTATTTGTGATCTTCAGATTTATAAAATTTGTCACTTTAATAATATTTATCTTGTTGGGTTTTAGTCTTACTATTAAAGTATAGAGACAAATTGTCTTTAATTTTTGCCATGAGTACATAAAGAAATGTTCCCTAGACAAATCTGTAAATCTAAGTGATACATACAGCTTCGTTCATCATTTCTATCCTCACTGTGAACCTCATGTTGAGAAATTGTTATCCTATAGAATTCATGACAACTCGAAGATTCTCTCATAGGTCTGACTCATAGATAACCAAACAGGTTATATATTTATGTTACAAAATTTTCATCTTAGGTAGCCTAAAAATATTGTTAGTGTGAAGGAAATGATCTCCATTTCTTGACATTTACAAGTGTTTGGGTAGTTTTTATAAATACTTTGACCTCAAGGAAGAGGACCATGATTCTTATGTCCCTGGTTTTTAAGTGCTAGGTTAATATGAATATACTGATTTGCTTCCAGATAGCAGAAGGACAGGAGAGAGAAATGATTCATTGTAGAATGATGACCACTACTCCAGTCAGATGATTGAGGGTACTATCAACACTGCTAACTCCTGCTGGTAGAATGCACACTAGATACCATGTGACATGATGGAAGTGGCATTCAGTCCTATGACCTTTCTCCCACCTTTCGTCACCACTAACTAAACCCAAGAAAAGACTCAGCTCCCAACAGATAAGCATTCTA
This sequence comes from Ondatra zibethicus, assembly GCA_004026605.1. Taxonomy (NCBI): domain Eukaryota; kingdom Metazoa; phylum Chordata; class Mammalia; order Rodentia; family Cricetidae; genus Ondatra; species Ondatra zibethicus. The sequence goes on from PVIU01019511.1 coordinate 18,856, forward strand.
TGAATGTCCAACTAATATTCTTTAAAAATATTTTAGTGTCATTAATTAAACACAAGCTGAGTAATTGCCAACTGAGTAAGAGGAGTTTAAGGAAACACTGCAGAAAATTCCCTGTCTTGTCTCTGTAGGATGATGGAACTGAAAGCGAAAATTAGGAAATAACTAAAGAAATAATAAAGCAGATTCTGATTACTGCTAATGAATTACTGCAAATATTTGTCACATAAAACAAAAGTATTAAACCAATGAAAGATTTTAATAATATGGGAGACCAAGGATAGAGAAATCATTTAGAAACCCCTTCTATATTTTTATCTCTCTAAATCTAATTGTGTAATTTTTCAAATGTTCAAGATATTACATGTGGACTATCTTGACAATAGACAGGTGAAAAGAATGCTTTTACTTATAATGTTCACAATTAGCATGTTACTTGACATAAAGTCTTCATTAACTCAAGCAACATAAGTGGATAAAACACAGTAAGTTACGCATCCCTCTTCTGTTTATGTGAAATGCAACTTTAATTAGCCATCCAGTGCTGTTTCTAACATCAGACTCAAGAGATAGACTGGTATTTAATGCCTGGCTGGTCATGCTTTCTTGCTCATCTACTGAACTCCCCTTCCTTTGAGTTTTTCCACTGGTTTTGTATATGATCTGTAGGCAACATAGGAAATGCTTATCAAAAGTGGAAAATATGGCAGCACAGAATGTATAATGATAAAACTTTTCATGAAGCACTGTTACAAAAATTTGGAGACAGACTCAATAAATTTATAACTCTAAGAGAAAAGGTTGGAAAACATATTATGTATGTGGACATTTGGGGAGCAAATACAATTAACAAATAAGGGTAATCTTTGAAAGATTCAATTCATTTGCAAGCAAAAATGTAAGAGAAGAGTAGTGATTAGAAAGACAACCAATTTCCAATATCAGTTAGAATATTAAAAATAGCTTCTGAGTTATTATCTTTGAACAAGTATGATAAATTTGAATCAAGCCTATAAGTAAGGAGAAACTTATTTAGTCCTTAGGTTTTCAACTTATTTTTGTGTATTATTAGTAGAGTTGGCAAGTGTTTATGTGTGTGTGTGTGTGTGCGTGTGTGTGTGTGTGTGAGTGAGTGTACCTAGTATGACCGTGCAGATAAGAAGGCAGTTGCCAGAGTCAGTTCTCTCTTTCCACATGTTAATCCTGGAGACTGACTCAGATCCTCAGAGTTGATGGCAAGCCATCTCTCTGATCCTTTGTCATAGATTTTGAGTCTCAAAATCCAAATTTCACAGAATAGGCTCTATGACAAGGGTCACCTTGGCTGTATCACTCATGAGATGGAGAACAATTGGTGGTGTGAGTATTCAACAAGTAGTCAAAGCTTGAGCCAGGAAACAGAAAAGGCTAAATATATCATTATAGCAATTCTTCCTTTGAACTTCCAAAGAACTGCAGAAGAATTACTTCTGTGAGCTAGTCACCAGTGATCAAATGATCTCCTTTTGGGTCCCATTTCTTAAAAGTTTTAATAACAAATAATTTTGCCCTGGAGGAAAAGGCACTGCTCACAGGTAATTCCTAACATAAACAATTGAATGTTCATCCTGTAGTAGTGGTCAAATCATACTTATTACTAAAATTTCTGACTAACTAAAATATCACAGATTATAAGGATACATATAATAGAAAAATTTTAAACTGAACAAATTGAGTCAAGAAAGGAGCCTCATAGTCTCATGTCCCCTGTGTTCATTAATAGGTAAAGGAAAAGAAGAAAATAGAGGAAAGGGAAAGGAGATGAAGGAGCATGGAGAACAGAAAAGTAGTTGAGGAGAAGAGGGGAGAGGATTGGAAGAAAGGGTAGGAGAGAAGAGGCAGAAGAATGAAGGAAGAGGAGAGGAGAGATGAGAAAAAAGAGTTCTAGAGAGGAGAGGAAGTGGAGGAGAGGAGAGAAGATGAGATTGGAAGAAAGGATAAGAGAAGAAGCAGGAGAATGGAGGATGAGGAGAAGAGGAGAGGAGAGATGATAAAAGAGAGTACAGGAGTGGAGAGGAGGGGAAAGAGGAGAAAGAGGGAAATGGAGAGGAGAAGGTGAGCAAGTAAGAAGAGAGGATAGGAGAAGAGGGGAGATGAAAGAAGAGAAAAAAGATAAAGAAAGGAGGGGAGAGTAGGGGAAACAGGAGGAGAGAAGAGAGGACAGATCTCAAGCAGAGCTGGAACCTGGAGACAGGATCTGATGCAGAGGCAATGGAGGGGTTCTACTTACTGGTTTTCTCCACATATCTTGCTCAGCATGCTTTTTTTTTTTTTTTATAGAACCTAGGATCACCAGCCCAAGGATAGCATCACCCACAATAGGCTGGACCCTCACTCATCAATCACTAATTAATAAAATGAATTTTAGCTAGATCTAATTGAGGCATTTCTCAATCTAAGTTCACTCCTTTCAGATAACTCTACCTTGTGTTGACATAAAACTACCCATCATAATAGTCAAGAATACAAAATGTGAAGGTCATTCTCTTTGCAATAAATGGTGGTATAGAATGCAATTTGATTTTCTACTTACATTGTATACAAAAATAAATGAATAAGTAAGTAAACAAATAAATAGCAATTGGGACTTTAGTATAAAATCTGAGGTCACAAAATCCCTAGTTAAAATCTTGATGTAGGTTTCAGGAATTGATGCAAAAGCATTGCCAATAAAAGCAAAAATATGAGTGTATCAAACTGAAAACCTGCAAAACAAAGAAAATAGTAAAATGGAAATAGGATTTACAGAGTGGGACAAAGCATTTTCAAATTATGTATCTCATGCTCATTAATATGAAAATGTATAAGGTGACTACAAAATGTAACAACAAATCAATAAATAAAACAGAGGAGGGAAGTGGAGACTAGGCAACACTATTTTAAATTGATTAAGAACATGAATAGACAGTACCAGTAGATCCATCTGAAGGGGTAAGTGTGTGCCCGCCTGGCTAGCCAGACGCCCCGGGTAGGGAGTACAGGTGCCCTCCAATCTCTAAACTTTCTAGCCATTCAGTGGGGCTTCTCCCCAGCTACTGGCTTTTCTACTTTTCCCATCACAGCTTGCCTCCAAGCACCCCTTTCCATCTGTGGGGTCCTAGGATCCCCCAACACAGCCTGCTTCATGGCTGAGGCTCTGGGAACAAGGTGGTGAGTGCAAGGCTGCAGGGGTTTCTTTGTTCCACAGTGTCAGCATCTACCAAGCCTGCCCTTTTGTCTGCGAGGTCCTTAACCAGCAAGTGTCCCAGATCCAGTACCAGTAGATCCATCAGGAGGGGTAAGTGTGTGCCTGCATGGCCAGCCAGACACCCCAGAAAAGGAGTACAGGTGCCCTCCAATCCCCTAAACTTTCAAGCCATTCAGCGGGGTACTCCCCAGCTACTGGCTTTTCTACTTATCCCACCACAGCTTGTCCCCAAATACCCCTTTCCATCTGTGGGGGCCTAGGATCCCCCAACATAGCCTGCTTCATGGCTGAGGCTCTGGGAACAAGGTGGTGAGTGCAAGGCTATAAGGGTTTCTTTGTTCCATGGAGCCGGCATCTACCAAGCCTGTCCTTTTGTCTGCGAGGTCCTTGGCCAGCAAGTAGCCTTAATCCAGTACCAGTAGATCCATCCAGAGGGGGCCTTAGATCCACCACCACAGCCTACTTAAGAGAGGAGGGGATCTGAGAGAAAACTCCAGTGCTGAGGAGACCTAAGAGAGGGCAGAACAAGAAAAATCCCCAAGTACACAGTCAGCCACAGCAAAAATCAGACCAAGCTGCCGAGACTCTCCTGACCACATTTGGAAGAAGAGATGGGCATGCGCCAATACAAGAATTCCTCCAAAAACCTGAAAAGCAACATGATAACACCAGAATCCAGAAAATATGAAACAGGAAGACTTGAACAACCTAATCCAGAAGAAGTAGAAGTAATCGACTTTAAAAGTAACATTATGAAAGTGATAGAGACCATTAAACAGGATGTAAAAAACTCCTTTGAAGGAATGGATGAGAAGACTAACATAAAGTTAGAAGAAATGAATAAATCCCTCAAAGATACCCTAGAAAACCAATAAAAAGAAATCAAATAGGTAATGGAAACAGTTCAAGACTTGAAAATTGAAATGGAGGGAATGAAGACAACACAAACGTAAGGATGGCTGGATATGGAAAATCTGGGTAAACAAACAGGAGCTACAGTGACAAGTATAACCAACAGAATGCAAGAGATAGAAGAAAGAATCTCAGATGCTGAAGATATGATAGAGAAAATAAACTCATTGATCAAAGAAAACAACAAATCCAACAAATTCTTCACACAAAACATTCAGGAAATCTGGGACACCATGAAAAGACCAAAACTAAGAATAATAGGGGTAGAAGAAGGAGAAGAATTCCAGCTCAAAGGCCCAGAAAATATATTCAAGAAAATTATAGAAGAAAACTTTCCCAACCTAAAGAAGATATTCCTATGGAGGTACAAGAAGCATATAGAACACCGAATGGACTGGGTCAAAAAAATATCCCCTCACCATATAATAATCAAAACACAAAACATACAGAATAAAGAAAGAATATTAAGAGCTGCAGAGAAAAAAGGTCAAGTAATATATAAAGGTAAACCTATCAGAATTACACTTGACTTCTCTATGGAAACCATGAAAGCCAGAAGGTCTTGGATAAATGTGTTGCAGACACTAAGAGACCATGGATGCAAGCCCAGACTACTATACCCAGCAAAGCTTTCTTTCACCATAGATGGAGAAAACAAGATATTCCAGGATAAAAACAAATTTAAGCAATACGTAGCCACAAACCCAGCCTTACAGAAAGTACTAGAAGGAAAACCACAACTAAAGGAAGCAAACAACACTCATGATAACGCAGACATCTAACAACCCTCCACCAGCACAACTCAAAGAAGGGAACCAGACAAACTCTACCACCAAAAAAATAATAATAATAATAATAAATAAATAAATAAATAAATAACCGGAGTTAACAACCACTGGTCATTAATATCGCTTAATATCAATGGACTCAATTCACCTATAAAAAGGCACAGGTTAAGAGAATGGATATGAAAACAGGATCCAACATTCTGCTGTTTACAAGAAACAAACCTCAATGACAAAGACAGACATTATCTCAGAGTAAAGGCTTGGGAAAAGGTTTTTCAATCAAAGGGCCCTAAGAAACAAGCAGATGTGGCTATACTAATATCTAACAAAATCGACTTCAAACTAAAATCAATCAGAAGAGATGGAGATGGACACTTTATATTCATAACAGGAATAATTCATCAGGATGAATATATATGTCCCTAATAAAAAAGTACCCACTTATGTAAAAGAAACATTACTAGAACTCAAAGCACATATCAAACCCCACACACTAATAGTAGGAGATTTCAACACTCCTCACTCACCGATGGACAGGTAAACCAGACAGAAACTTAAGAGAAAAAAATATGAAAGCTGACAGATGTAATGAATCAAATGGACTTAATAGATATTTATAGAACATTCCACCCAAACAGGAAAGAATATACCTTCTTCTCAGCATCTCATGGAACCTTCTCGAAAATTGATCACATACTTGGTAACAAAGCAAACATCCACAGATACAAACAAATTGGAGTAACCACCTGTGTCTTATTGGATCATCATGGAGTAAAGTTAGAATTTAACAACAATTCCACCCCCAGAAAGCCTACGAACTCATGAAAACTGAACAGTCAACTACTGAACCATTCCTAGGTCAAGGAAGAAATAAAGAAAGAAATAAAAGTGTTGCAATGAGGGGCTCGGGCTGTGTTCCCGGCGCAGGGCCCCTTGTTCTGTCCCGCCCAGCTCCCGGTGCGTACTCGAAATAATTACACGGAAACTGTACTCATTTAAATACCGCCTGGCCCATTATCTCCAGCCCCTTCTTGGCTAACTCTCACATATTATTTTAGCCCATCTCCATTAATGTGTATTGCCACTTGAGTTGTGGCTTACCGGCATGAGTCTAACCAGTGTCCATCTTGTGCTGGAGAAGCATGGCGTCTGCTACACTGACTTCTCTCTCACAGCATTCTGTTCTGTCTACTCCGCCCACCTAAGGGCTGCCCTATCAAAAGGCCAAGGCAGTTTTCTTAATTCATTAATGGTAATCACAGCACACAGAGGGAACTCCCAAATCATCCCTGAGGACACTCCTACACCATAAAAGTCTTCCTTGAATTCAAGGAAACTAAGACACAACATACCCAAACCTATGGGACACTATGAAAGCAGTGCTAACAGGAAAGTTCATAGCACTTAGTGCCCACATAAAGAAAATGGAGAAAGCACACATTAGTGACTTAACAGCGCACCTGAAAGCTCTAGAAAAAAAAAAAAGAAGCAGACTCACCCAGGAGGAATAGAAGACTGGAAATAATGAAACTGAATCAACAAAATAGAGACAGAGAAAACAATCCAAAGAATCAATGAAACAAAGAGCTGGTGCCTTGAGAAAATCAACAAGATTGACAAACCCCTAATCAAACTAATCAAAAGGCAAAGAGAGAACACTCAAATTAACAAGATCAGAAATGAAAAGGAGGACATAACAACAGACACTGCGGAAATTCAGAGAATCATTAGGTCTTACTACAAAAGCCTGTATGCCACAAAAGTAGAAAATGTAAAAGAAATTGACAGTTTTTTAGATAAATACCATATCCCGAAATTAAATCAAGATCAGGTGAACAATTTAAATAGACCTATAAGTTGCGAGGAAATAGAAGCTGTCATCAAAAACCTCCCAACCAAGAAAAGCCCAGGACCAGATGGTTTTAATGCAGAATTCTACCAGAACTTCCAAGAAGAGCTCATACCTATACTCCTTAAGGTGTTTAGCATAATAGAAACAGAAGGGTCATTGCCAAACTCTTTTTATGAAGCTACAGTTACCCTGATACCAAAGACGCAACCAAGAAAGAGAATTACAGACCAATCTCACTCATGAACATCAATGCAAAAATTCTCAATAAAATAATGGCAAACAGAATCCAAGAACACATCAAAAAGATCATCCATTATGATCAAGTAGGCTTCATCCCAGAGATGCAGGGCTTGTTCAACATATGAAAATCGATCAATGTAATCCATCATATAAATAAACTGAAAGAAAAAAACCATATGATCATTACATTAGATGCTGAAAAAGCATTTGACAAAATTCAACACCCCTTTATGCACAAAAATAAAGTTCAAATAGATTAAAGACCTCAATATAAATCCGACCACATTGAACCTGATAGAAGAGAAAGTGGGAAGTAGCTTGCAATACATGGGCACAGGAGACCACTTCCTATATATAACCGCAGTGGCACAGACAATAAGAGCAACAATGAACAAACGGTACCTCCTGAAACTGAGAAGCTTCTGTAAAGCAAAGGACACAGTCATTAAGACAAAAAGGCATCCTACTGAATGGGAGAAGATCTTCACCAACCCCACATCAAACAAAGGTCTGATCTCCAAAATATATAAAGAACTCAAGAAACTAGACATTAAAATTCTAAATACACCAATTAAAAAATGGGCTAATGATCTTATCAGAGAATTCTCAACAGAAGAAGTTCAAATGGCCAAAAGATAGTTAGGGTCATGTTCAACTTCCTTAGCGATCAGGGAAATGCAAATCAAAACAACTTTGAGATACCTTCTTACACCTGTCAGAATGGCTAAAATCAAAAACACCAAGGATAGCCTATGCTGGAGAGGATGTGGAGTAAGTGGAACACTCATCCATTTTTGGTGGGAATGCAAACTTGTGCAACCTCTTTGGAAATCAGTGTGTTGTTTTCTCAGGAAATTGGGAGTCAACCTACCTCAGGATCCAGCAATACCACTCTTGGGAATATACACAAGAGATGCCCAATCATACTACAAAAGCATTTGTGCAACTATGTTCATAGCAGCATTATTTGTAATAGCCAGAACCTGGAAACAACCTAGGTGCCCCTCAATGCAAGAATGGATAAAGAAAGTGTGGAATATATACACATTAGAGTACTACTCAGCGGTAAAAAACAATGACATCTTGAATTTTACATGCAAATGGATGGAAATAGAAAACACTATCCTTAGTGAGACAACCCAGATCCAAAAAGATGAATATGGTATATACTCATTCATAGTGGACTCTAGCCA
>PVIU01019512.1:0-36195 GCA_004026605.1 Ondatra zibethicus
AAAATGTATACGGTGCAAAAACTGTACCAAGTGCTGTTTGGCAACTGTCTCTGTGAAATAGGCCAGGTTATATCTGAGGGTAAATCACTGAGTTCAGGCTGGGTGTTCAACAGTCAAAAATCCATTACAAAAGTCACTTCCAGAGATAAAATCCAACATCCACGGAGCTAGGCTGTGAGGCTATTCCTGTGACCGGATGCAGTATGGGGAAAGATGAACTAGTCTAAAGAATGAACCCCTCAGACAAGGCTGGGATTAGAGAATGCTGGATCCAAGCAAGGTCTGAGTCTACAATCCAGTCAAGAAGTTTTGAATAATCATTAAGTTTCAGTAAATGTGGGGAGCTGGGTTAGATTCCCAAAGAGCCCCTCTGATGGCCAAGGGCCAACTGCTGTGACGGTGACAGTGACTGCTATCATGTTAAATATAGGCAGTATGTCAGACAACATATACAATGTTCTTCACTGATGAGCTCACTGTATGCACAATAACCATTAAGATGGTTGACAAATGTAATGAAATAATATAATATCAGCAAGTTTGTACATGCAGGAAAAGACCCACCACAAAGCATCCTCTGTCACAGTCTAGAGCAAGGATGACTCATGACCCTGCTTCAGCACCCCTAGGACCTTACCATTCAATGGCTACTACACCTCCATAAGAGAAGATAAGAAAGGGCAGTCTACAACATTTTCGGCAGTGTCCCTCCCTTCTTATTTCTACGCTAAGAGGAAGCACGGGATGAGTCCTGACTGACCAGAGTCTCCAAAACCAGCAAGGGGCACACTGCCTCCTCATAGGATGTCAAAGGCGTTCATATACTAAGGCACAGCTAAGTACCCTAAATACCATGTAGGGACATTTTTCTAAACTGCTCAGTCTCTTCAAGAATTTAGACTTTTAGAAACATATTTAGTAACTCACACCACATTCACATCTTCACTGAATTCTGGCAGTGAGAAACCTTAGAAAATCCCATACTTCACTGAAAGTCCTGAGGCAGAAAGTAACTGGTAAAAATTCATTTTTCAAGACACTCATTAAAATGCCCAATAACAGCCCTTGGTTTTGATCAACAAGATAAGATAACAGGTATTAAGGGAAGGTGAGCAGTTGTTCTTAGACACGTACAACAAAGGACATTCCACCCCCTCAATTCTCACCTTTTCAGAGGCTAGGGAGATCAATAAAGCACCAATCAATTCTTATAAAAAAGGAAAAACAAAAACCTCAAAGTGTCATTTATGGGGGGGAGTAGTACAAACAAGTGAAGACAGAAAGTTTCACATTAAAAGTAGCACTGATTCTGAAATGATTGGTTAACTTTTTGCAAGAACATAGTTAACCACAAATAAAAAATAATCACACAGAGAACATAGAGTAATATGTGCAAATTAAATGAAAATATCAAAACATAAATAACAATGGAGTAAGTTGACAAAATCTGGGCTTCACATTGTTTTTCAAAGCATTAAAGTTGAATGGCACCATCTCAAAGCTGAATGCTGGTCTAACTATCTTTCTGGCTTTCTCTCTGTTCCCAGGTTAATTTGCAGGTCCAGTCTTCAGAACTCTGACTCATGATCTGTTTACCCACGAGAGCTGCAGTGATCTGAATGAGAATGGACCCCTCAGGCTCCTATATTTGAATGCTTATTCCTCATTTGGTGGAATTGTTTGGGAATGATTAGGAGGTGTGGCCTTGTTGGGGGAGGTGTGTCACTGGGGTAAGCTCTGAGGTTTTAAAAGCCCACGCCCTTCCCAGTCAGCCTTCCTTTTTCCATCTCATGGTTGTCGTAACATGTACGCTCTCAGCTGCTACTCCGCACCGTTCCTGCCTGCTGTGCTTCTTCCCATGATGATCATGACTGAGCTTCTAAAACTAAGCAAGCTCCCGGTTAAAGGCTTTGTTTTTATAAGTTGTCTTGGTCACGGTGTCTTATGACAGTGATGAGAAGTAACTAACACAGGCGTCTTTCAGCACCACCTCTGCCAAGACTCCCTTTCCCAATACCCTAGCTTCCCTGCTTAGCATACTTTGGTGGTGTCTGCGTTACCCAGGCTTCAAACCTTTAGAGAAGCTTCACCTGAAGGGTTTGATAGCAAAGGCGTGAGAGGTGATCAAGAGAAGACAGTTCAAAGAAGCGAGGATGACAAGGCACGCAGCGAGGTTAACAATTAAACTCGCAGGCAGCCGCTAGGACGAGCTGTGGACGAGCTCCACAGACCTTGGAGCTACTAGGAAAATGTTAATTGACATACTGCCAGTGCAAACCAAGATTTATATCAATAGTACCTTGAGGGGAGGGGGAAATAGTTGCAATCTCCAAGTAAATCCAATGTTGTATACTGAACGCTGCCAGCACACAAAGCCAGGAAGCCAATTCAGAATATTGAAATCTAGCTTCTGGACTCACCCATCCAATCCCTTCTGGCTTTCTCTGGCATTACGCTGTCACTTCTTTGGCATCTTGTGGAGTTACAATGGATATAGTTTTAGGCAGCATTGTTAAGACAATACTTGCACTGGCTTCACTGAATGCTAACTTTACAAAGGTTAAGGGACAAAAGAAATAACTCTTTCTAGGCTTAAATGGACCAATGACTCTCCTGTGCGCTCAATGACTATTCAAAATGCATGCTAAGAGTCCAAAGCTAACATAGAAACTGTCACCAACAGATCTGATAATATAAAAACAGCCTCATGTCCTTAGTTCTGGTTACACGCTGGCATGGTACAATGCTGCTGACATTTCAGTCCTTCCCTTTCAAATCCTGATGCTCACTTCTCTGCTCAAAATCTCCACCTGCTCCCTACATTCACACGCTGTGAGCGCCATCAGCACTAACTGCCTCTTTACTAAGTGTCTCTGTCTTCCAGAGCCTTCCCAAACGTCACTTTCTTTCTCACAATGAGCTTGAGACAGATATATCTGAAATGGCCCCATTTCATAAGCTAAGTTAGCAGTCTCTCCTGCAGGCAGAGAATGCAAGGCCCTTGAGAAGGTGGTGGCGACAGTAAGTAGGGTGGAGTCTGTACAGAGCCTGGACGCTCGAGGCTATCAGCTAATCTGGGAGGAAGTAGGATTTCTCACCTGGGTAGTGCTTGGTTGGCCTTAATTGTCAACTTCATACAACCACAGCCTAGCATCAGTGGAGAGGAAACCCCAGAGCGAGTAACTGTTTTCCTCAGCTTGGTTTGTGGTAGTGCCATTCCCGGGCAGGTAGTCCAAGGTTATAGAAAATCAGCTACACCTGAGAGTAGGAATAACCTAGCAAGCAGCCTTCTTCCATGGTTCCCGCCTCCAGGTTCTGGCCCTGACTTCCTCAGTGATGGATTCATCCTCAAGTGTAAGCTGAACCCAATCTTTCCCTTCCCTAAACTGCTTTGGTCAGAGTGTTTGATCACAGCACCAGAAACACAAACTGGAAGAGGAAGTGATCAGACTCTTCTAACTGGACGACAGCCAACAGAAAGACTCTAAAGACATTACCACTGAAAAGCAGTGCCAGCCTTGGACTACAGAGGCTATGACCCTACCCTTCACCGCGTGACCAGGGCACAGTGGGTTGCTCCGAGGAAACCATAACACAGTTACAGGAGAGAGGTCACTTATAAACAAGACTGAGGGACAGGGGCCAGAACTCCCCTCACTGGCCTTGGGACTGTCAGGTTGCTAATGAGTTGGGCATCTACGCAAGCAGGGGGAGCCTGTGCCCTAGAGTCTCCGATGCCTTCTATTTTCCTTTCAGCCTGTGAACTGGTGACATGTTACCTCAAAGCGGCTACCTCAGCTGCTCTTTCCATGGGCCGCGCTGGCCTTCATGGGTCGGAGAGAGAACGCACAGAATGCTAGAGCAGTGGTGGTCAGCCTTCCCAGTGCTGTGAGCCTTGACCCCAGCCACAAAACCATTTCATTGCTACTTCATGGCTGTAATTTTGCTACTGTTATGAAGCATAATTTAAATATTTTTGGAGACAGAGATTTGCCGAAGGTCTCGCGACCCACAGGTTGAGAACCCCTGTGTCAAACAGCCTTACAAGTCACTCATCCGACAGAAGGTCTCACCCCGTGCCCAGGCTCTGTCCTAGGCAGGCGGACATAGCAATGGACAGAAGAAGAACAAAGCTCCCAAATTCTGGCCACGGGTGCCTCTCACAGCTTTCATACTTGCTCTTAATTCTGCCAAGATCATCCTCTCACCGTCCCTTATAACCCCCCAGAAATGTGGATTGGACCTTTATTTCTTGACCCCTTCCAGGCTTCTACCCCAACTTTCGCCTTCTCTATGGGGAAGTCTCTACACACCCCAAGCGTCGTACTTGCGTCACTGTCTCTGAGCTGCTCTTGCTTCCTTCCTCCCCCACTTAGCATGAGGTGTTGACTCTTGGTTTCTTCTGTCCTTCTCTTCTCCTCCCACTGGAAGGGTCTGAAGAGCTGAGGCTGTCAGTCGGCTTTGTTGACAGCTATCAGCGCAGTGCCGCAGTGCCGAGCAACACCTAGCACAAATTCTGCATGCTCACCTCACAGGACAAAACAAGTGTTTCAACACAAACAACACACAGTTATGCTAGCAGCGCATGTCTGCATTATTACGAGTCACACAGCTTCCTTCAGAGCCTGACATAAGTTCCTCATCCTGGGCATGAAGTCCGTAAATCCCTAAACATCCACGACGCAGATCCATCCTTACTTGCTTTACTAAGTTTGCTTCCTTTATTCTTAAATCCTTGTCTCATCTTAGGTTGAGCTCCTTCCTTTCTTGATGCTGGAGTCGTTTACTGTGAGGTATTTCCCACAGAATCCCTGTCACTTATTACATCCAGCAGTGCACCGACTCACAGCGCCAAAACAGCTGCATCGTACAGAAGAAGGACAGCAAATGTCTCATCTGTACTCCTTCCATATGAACATGAACCTACACCAAAACACGCCAGCAGGTAAATCAGATGCCTAATAAATCCTCCCCGTGCTCTTTCTCAAACATTCCAGAAGCTGGTTCTCAACACAAGTTGCAAGGTTTTCAAACAAAAGCTGTGAAAAACAAAGCCTCCATTGTAGAAATGATTAAGCACTACATTTAGTATTTCACAAACTTTGAGAAACACTGGCTAACAAACAGGAGTAAATGAAACAAGTGACAAGAACAGATGAGTCTGGCCTGGGCCCTAATGATGAGGGCTGAGGCCAGCCTTAGCCTCTACGCATGGAAAAGGAGCAAACTCAAGCCTGCTCACCACACAGAACTGTCCCGGGAGGTAAATAAATCAATACTGGAATGTTCTCTATACTAGAGCAACTATCAACTGAACAGCATAGTGAGTGAAAGGGGAAGTCCTTGTAATTATTCCATGAGGCTGAGGAAAGCTACTACATGTTATTTAAGATTCTTATTTATCTATGTGTGTGTTTTTGCTGAGTGTGTGTGTGTGTGTGTGTGTGTCTGCGTGTCTGTGTGTGTACCCAAAGCCCAGCAGAGCAGAGTGGCCCACTGTAGCTGAGTTACAGACAGTTGTAAGCTACTCCACCTGGGCGCTGGAAACTGAACTCAAGTCCTCTGCAGGATGAGTTCTAAAGCTTCCTGCACTTCCTTCCCCTTCCCTACCCCCTGAACCAAGTAGAGAGTGAAAGAAACTACTGTGTGCAGACACATGTTGGAGTTTACCTTTGACTGTATTGTGCGCAGGTTAACCAGATGGATGTCACACGGTAGAGATGACTGGAGCAGATGCAACTCACTCAGCAGCTCGACAGCGGAGGAGAGCTTGGCAGTTAGTACCATGGGGAGGAAGGGATGATTGAGGAAGGACGAAGTCAAGTGGCTGAGGAGGGAGGGATAGCTGACTGGACTCTTCTCTTCTTCCTATCAAGGAAAACCAAAAGCGCTTACAAGCTTTGTATTTGCAGCACTCACCAAATTAATTCATTGCCTAACGAAGCTGAAATACAAAAACACAGGAATACCCTGAGGAGTGTTTCAAGGCTGGTGGTCACAGAAAATCTCAGTAGAGAGTCAAGCTCGCAGAAGGGATCTAATAGTGTTCACTAACTCATGCTTTCACCATCCCCTCCATCCAGCTAACACTGAAGATACTGCAGACAGTTTTCACATGTTTGATAACGAAGAGCATTTTCTGAAAACTCCCAACCTATCACAAAACCTTCAAAGTACAAGAAACATAATGTCCTCCATAGCTCACCGAAACGCTGAATGTCATCACCCCTTTTTCTCCAGGTTTCACCCATCACATTCTCAAGAGTTCACTTTACACATGTAACAAGGCATATATGGATCTAAAACTACATTTCATAAATAGTTAAAACAACACTTTGAGACCTAAACATTACCAACTGACACAACTAAAACCAAACCAAACCAAACCAGCTGGTTGTGTTGGCACATGCCTATAATCCCAGCACTGGGAAATCGAAAATAGCAGCCTTGGCTAAATAGTGAGTTAGAAGCCAGTCTGTGCTACATGAGACCCTACCTTAAAATAAATAAATATATATATATATATATATATATATATATGAACAATATAAAATTCTCAAAACAATCTGATGTTTTCAGGACATAAAAAACACTGGTGACACACATCAGTGACCTTTGAATTTGTCAAGTTACCACCAACTTCATTCCATTTTATTTTAAAACAAGAATGATTCTGTACTATATATTTACATAGTATCCTTTACTCCAAACAGTTTAAAAATACTTCATTTTTTGCTAGGATGTATCTATCCTTAGTAAGCAGCATTTCTATATGTCCAACATCAAATAAGTCTACCGGGGTTAGGGACATACATAAGCAAGATGACATAAAGAATTGAGAGCTCAATGCCTAGGTAGACCCTTAGCTAATAATGCCCAAGGAGCCAAAACAGACATGGGAAGAACGGAGAGGAGAAAATGATTTATGAAGGATCCTTTGATCACCAGCTACATTTTATGCAAGTTTAACTTTTTTAATGACTTCAGGTTTGGCATCTTTTTGTGTGATGCAGGACTCAAAGGCTTGGCTACCTATCCGTGTGAAAAGACTAGATTAATAAAGATCTGGAGCTTAGATTTCACAATGTCAGAACAGTATTGGACAGAAAGGTGTTAGCAAAAGGTGACTCCCATTGTACCAGAAGCTCAGGTAACAGGAGATGTCATTACAATTCAGATGGTGGAGAGGAAAATACTTAATGGCATCAGAGGAACATTGCAATATTAAAATGTTGGCAAAAAAATAGTTCTGAAAGAATTGTATTAAAGTGTATCAATTCCCCATTCTTTTTTAAAATAAAGATTAAATAAAGCACACAAAATACCATTCTCCAAAAATACTGCCATTTAATGCAGCTTGCAGAATAGCATGCCTAGAAGGGAGCAGCCTCAACAAGGCACTTAAATGGACTCCCGGATCAAACGGCTTCATAATCTAGGTCAGCACTGCTGACAAAATCATTTCTGAGTAATGGAAGATGAAAGATTCCAACAGAAAGGAAAGCAGAGCCTTGTCAGATCCAAGAGGCATTCGGTCCACTCTCGGGCAGGAAGCAACACCCTCTGGCTGTGTGCTGCACTGAGGGAGTCTTAGACACTGACACTCTATGACAGATGAGGTACATCACTCATGAACCACCTTGAGAATGCTAAGTGTGTACACCGATCCTCCAAGCCAGATCAGTTCCCCGACCCTGGTGCTTCCCTTTTTTGGGGCCTGGGGGTGGGATTTACCTAACCCACTCATGGGTCCTGGCCCACATTTACAAAATCCAGAGCTCCACGATGAGACCTTGGCAATAGAAAGCTGAGAAGGGGAAAGATAAAGCTGCAGGTAAAAATCCAAGGATTGAGCTACAGGCAGCTCTGTGGGTCTGAGCTAGGAGCTGCACCACAGGCCTCTCCCATGAAATCTACAAGGCTCAGCGTCGAAGATGTTTGGACAAAATCTTATAAAAGGAAACTGTTTGAAATGCAACTAGTCAGAAATTAAAGAACTGGCCATTTTATTGTTCTCAGCAAGACAAGTGAGTTAAAGGAAGGGTGTAGTTAGTTTTCTTCATAAAAGCACAATGGACAAATAACAGTGTTGGCCAGTAAATGAAGTCTCAGCCAGGGTCCCCCATACATGTATTTTCTAATACTGACAAGGGCTCAACAGGATGTTTACATATGAACCACAGCACTTCTTAACCCTCGAGAAAGGCGATCTTCTAAACTCCAAATCTTGGGAGAAACTCAAGTTTCTAAAACATATTTGCTACCTATT
The DNA here is from genome assembly GCA_004026605.1 of Ondatra zibethicus. Lineage (NCBI taxonomy): Eukaryota > Metazoa > Chordata > Mammalia > Rodentia > Cricetidae > Ondatra > Ondatra zibethicus. The sequence continues at coordinate 8,270 of PVIU01019512.1, forward strand.
TGATTAAGTGTCACCTGTTTGATTAAGCTACAGATGGGTCTGCCAGCCCTGCAGCTACCAATACTGCTACTAAAAGCACTATTTGGTTTCTTGTTTTTTTTTTTTTTGGGATTTGGATTGCAGGAGCCTAGCCTTCTTTGTACAGTTTAACTTAAGGAGTTTCCAGTTTTGCTGATTCAACCACACAGACTTGAAACCGTCTTGGTCGTGGTGGTCTCTGCTCAGCAGCTGGACTTCTGTACTTTCTTTGTCCTTTCATCAAGCTCACGAGTTATCTGACCTTCAAGCATCAAAGGATCCCACTTCATTAATCAATTATGTGTAAGAAAGAGGTTATTTAGTAATTTGTTTGTTTGTGGGGGTGTACTGTAGGTGGAAGCCAGGGTCTGGTGTACGTGATACAAATTCTCTATCACTGAACTATACAGCCCAGCCTGCCATCATTGTAGAAAGCCACCTTTGCTTTACTCAGTTTGACCTGACACATAGCAGGAACCTAATAAATAAGTGTGGTAGTAAGTCTGTTTATTTAATAAGCCATGTTTTCTGTAGGTCTGCATGGTATTAAAAAAGTTTTTAAAAAGATACCTCTTTAGAAATTCAGATTTAAAAACCAACAAGGGTGAGCATGGTGGCACACACCTTTAAATCCCAGCACTTGGGAGACAGAGACAGTCGGATCTCTGTGAGTTTGAGGCCAGCCTGGTCTACACAGAGCAGAAAGAGTTGAATTTCTGTGAGTTTGAGGCCAACCTGCTCTACACAGAGTTCAGTCTGACCAAGACTACATAGTGAGACCCTGTCTCAAAAATCAGTAACAACAAAAACCACACACACACACACACACACACACACACACACACACACAAAAGGTACTCCCCAAACCTCCCTAAACAGATGCTTGCTTTTTGACCAAGAAACTAGAATTCTGAGTTACACCAGACCAACATTCCCGCATAGAAAGCATCATTGACATTAATGCTCAATGGGATGTATGTTCTCAAGTTTACCAGAGCATTCTGGTTCCCGCTAACACAAACATTTGCTCTTAAACCTGCTCTCCATGCTAGGTTTTCCTTATATGAAAAGAACTGGCTTCCAGAGGCACATCAACACGACTGTAATACATCGCCAACAATCCTTTTCTATTCTAGCCATTGCCAGGAAAGGGGGGAGGACTGTCAAAAAACTCAAATCTCGTAGAAGTGAATGGCAGGAGCAATGTCTCCACGGGCACCCCGCACCTGTGTCTTCCCATCTGTGTTTTGCCTCTGCGGGACAGCCAGGAAGCAGGACCTGCTGCTCTCGCTATGAGCCTGAGGGTCTCTACCTTCCACTACTCCTTCACCATCACTGCTCTGAACATGAGAACAGCTGACGCTAAAACCACTCTACCCGAAGTTAAGCTGGGGGGTACAAGTGTCCTTTAGATCAATTTCACTACAAATTAAAATGTATAGTTTCTTCTCTAGTTCATTTTTTATTTAAAAGCAGCTATGGATTCAAGCCCTAGAATCTATAGTTAAATAAAAAAGAAATTTAACTAACATAGGATTATAGAAATATTGGATCAAATTTAAATCAATTGCTATCCAAGGAGTTTTGAATGGAATCAACAAATTGTTTAAGTTCTAAGTGAAGGCTTTATAGGTCTAAAATGAAATGTTTTATTGCTGTTGTGAACACAGTTTTGTATATTAGTGTCAATACGGAGAGAAGAAACCGACGCAGTTTTAGCTCTTAAAACTAGGCTATCTTGTCAGTGATTAAGACCAAAAGGCTCAAGAGCTGACACAAATTCTGACATCTAAAATGAAATATTAGTATTTTTTCTAACTAATTCTAAATATTATAAAATTGTTTGTTTTAAATCATCTGTTTTCATCCCATCCAGTTGTCTATTTGTAGACACAAACTGACAACATGGGCAAAGAAGCCCTGTGATGCCTGAAGATGAGGCAGACCCATTCCAGGAGTCCAGAAGATAGCTATGGGGTGACACACAGGAATTCCAAAACAGCACACCCGGCTTTATGATCCTAGAGACGGAGAAGGACACAGTCCTCACTCTCATGGAACTTATGATCCAAAGCAGGAAAAAAGACAATGGTTAACTAATCATCCGCAGACATGACAGCTCGGGGGGCGGGGGGCATAAGAGGAGATGATGTGGGCAAGGAAGAAGCCAGCTCTGGTCTGAAGTAGCACTAAGGATTCCCTTCACAGGAAGGAGGAAAGGGAGGTGTGGAGATGCCATAGAGCAAGAGAGCCTGGGAAGAACTTGGCACTGAATGGAAACCGTGAGTCTAAAGCAAGAGAGGTGAGAAGCACGCAAGAGGCTTAGGTGACAAAAGACTCAATAGGAGGGGCCCACAAGCCAGTGGTACATTTTTGGCATCAATGCTGATATCAAGAAGACACAGGCTGCTCACTTGTAGTTCAGCTTCTGTCCCACTGATTGACAAAGTACTGGGTTTTATGTAGAGTAATACTGATATGGAAGCCATAAAGTGAGTCTGTTTTCAAACCATAAGCATTAGACTATGGTATTGTCACTAAGGTTTAGAATACACTATATAGTTAAACCATCTATTCTGTAATTCTTAGGTCAACAGATTAGTCTTTTCTTTGAAAATAACCTCACCCAAATTGCTTCCTTGGAATTATTTTTGGCCATATAGTAAAGAAAAGGAAATATTAATATGGCCCAAATGTAGCTCTTATTCAATATTTCTAACTGAAAAATATTCTAACTAAATATAAGTTAAATCTATTATAAAGGTATCTCAATATTAGAAATTGGATTAAACTTTATGACTTTGAACTTTGGGGAGAAAGAAGCAACACAAGAAAGGCTAGTTAGTGTTTCCTACCATGTTCACACCATTTCTCTTCTCCAGCAGGATTCGAAACAAATTAGCTGTAATCTTATTATCATGGACGCCTTGCCCAAGGCCACGGTTATCATCTTGCATGAGTCTTCGATCCATGAAGACTTCAACTTGACCTAAAAACAAAGAGACAAAGAAACATGACCAGGATAATTGTACACAGATATTCACAGAGGACCACTTAAATAGAAACCCAGGGGTCTTGCTTTGAACTAAGTTCACCTTGCGTGAAGGAGGGGACCCAGACACTCTACAGGATGAAAGGCTGTCTTTTGATCAAAGGTGCAAGTAGCTGCTAAAAATACATAAAACACATTCTCAATTCTGCTTTTCTCCACTACTGCTTAGCCACCACGTCCCAATAGCATTGTGGCTGCGGGAGCAGGCCTTCAACGTGGGAGTCTTTTGAGGGGACAGGTGATGGCACCACAATCCAGGGGAACAACATGGTATGCCTGAACTACAATATCACTTTTGTAAAGTTAGGCAAACTGTCTAAACTTCTAGAGTTTGAAGTTTCAACACAGATTTCTGAAGATTTGGCAAAATTGACAGCTACAACTTGTACATGAAACATTTCCCAGAGTCTTTGTGTAGGAGGCCTGGCCCCCAGTTATCACGGCCACTCAGCAGTGATGAGATCAAAACTAACTTCAATAAGGGTAGCTCACTTCTATGTTCACAGCTGAACAAGCTGTTGTGAAGCAGGGCCGAGTTGAAGGGGTCATTGGTCAAAAGTCCGAGAGGTATACCCTGACCTCAGGCCTGCTCTCTTCCCCTTCCTCTTCCTGTCTCTTTCATTCTTCCTCATAACTACCATGTTGTCAACTCACCACAGCCAAAGTCGGGAGCCAACTGATTATGGCCGGAAGCCTGAGATCATGAGCCAGAATGTAGTTTTCTGGCCTACAGCTATTTTGGGTATTCTGTCAATGAAAAACTAACAAATGCACTTATCTTTAAACACAACTGTGTTGTCCTAGTCTCCTGTTTATCTGAAGATTGAGGGCAGTCACTTTATACAGTCCTCAGAAAGCCCTGGCTTAACTACTTATCTAATTCTTACAGGAAAGCAGTGAATGTGGAGGATAGCTGATATATGTGACCCCAGAAATATTACAGATTCAGAACCAAGAGCCTTCAGAGCAGACTATGAAACATACCAGAAGCCATGCTGGCAGTGCCTAAGGACTGAGCTGAGAGCAGCGTGAGGCGGTGCTCGGCATCCTGGATGTACACCATCGTGCTCATTGGGTAAACATTGGCTTGAAGAGGCAATTTGCTCATTGTCCGTCTAGGTTGAATCTATAAAACCAAGCAATTCTCATTTCATAAGTGTAATATTAACACATATACTTTCATAAATTAGATTAGTTATCTCTTTCCCCAAGAGAAAAAGGCGTAACTTCTGTTCTTGTCCAAGCAAAGAAATATTTAAAAATTAAAACACTCCTGAAAATCACTTGTAGAGAAACCACAAGGATCTTAGCGGGCAATTTTTAAATGTAGAAAATAGAACTTGTCTGGGTTTTAAAACAGGCATTATTTAAAGTCACAATAAAAAATGCCCACCAGAAGTCATGCAGTTTCTCATATTTGCATAAAACAAATTATGAAGGTATTAAGTATTCATTTCTCATCTAGATCTAACATGCTGCTTTTGTAATGAATGCTAAGCACAATAACTCTCTATTCCCATTCAAGAACTATCTATTATTCTTCAATCAGTTTTAATAAATACCACAGAGCTTGCCACCAAATCCTCCAACATATTACATTATAATAACATACATACTCACAGTTTAAAAATCCAATGTTTACTTTTGTTTATTTTATATCGAGATAGTTATAAATTCCAGCACACTGCAGCCTCATGTTTGAATTCATGAAATAGAATTTTACCTTCTGAGGGGCTGTCAGTACCTGAAAGCATCTGATATCCTCAGGACCCTGTTATCATTGGATTTTACTCATACCACTTAAAAATGCCATTTCCTTGTTTAAAATTGTAAAAGTTTAAAATGAAACTCAAAAATAATAAAGGCAGAATGTTAATACAGTGATTCACATGAGCTGAGTACCCAGTAGTGGAAGGGCAGACCTGACTAACAATGTCCCAAATTTGACCCTCAGTATCCCCAACAAGCCCCACCACCTACTGGTTATGCCAAGTCTCTTCACATTCCTATTAAACTATAACTTGTGAAACTGATCTTACTTTGAGATAAGTATCTTTTCAGAAATCCACATGGCCAAAACCTGGCGTCCTTGTAAGAAAGAAATGTGGACACAGAAAGACACACACACACAGGGACAATGTTAGAATCACACGTGACAGGAGAGGAAGAGGCTGGGGAGGCACTGCCACCAAGCCATCAATGCCAGGCATCACCTATATGTAAAGTAGAAGCTAGGAAGCAGCAAGGGAGGGTGCTTCCCTTGAGTCTTTGCACACGGTCTGACCTCAGACATTTGGTTTCCAAAAGATAGAGAGAATGAAGTTCTGATCTTTTAAGATGTCCAGTTTGTGGTAAGACAAATGCATGGCAACCCTAGGAATGAAATACAGCAATTAAGACAGGACAGAGATGGAGGGGAGGAGAGAGGAAGATAGAAAGAGAGGGACAGAGGGGCAAGAGGGGCAGGAGGGGCAGCAGGAGGGGAAGTTGGGGAAGGAAGACGGGCTACTGTTAAAGAATTCTCTATTTCTCTTAAGCCCACTCTCTGCACCCTGCCTGTACTGTAAAGATGCCTCGGGTGGGTTCTTGTTTCCTCACCCCCTGCCCAGGGGTCTCTCTGGTCCTGCCCAAGAACTTCCATTCCCATGGGTTAAAACAGGGCTTATCTGAAGAGATATTTACACTGTGGACTTGAAATAGTATCAGCATCTTGCTGGATCATTGGAAAGAAACTGCACATTTTTAGCCATTTATCTTTACTAGGGTTTCTTATGCATGTGTACACCAATTCACATAAACACTTATTTCTGAGAGATCTTAGGAAAATACTTTCTTTTGTACATAAGAAAAATAAATTACCAAAAAGTTAGCGTTTCCTTTGGAAACCTAAAGGCTGGAGAGAATTAGCATGCTAATCAGAATGCACGCTGCAATTTCTGTTCTCTGGAGAAGGTTTAAATTTAACATTTTTTTTTGCAGGAAATCATAGAAGAGGAAATTTATCCAGCCCTTTCCACTTATAGCCAGTTGAAAATCAGACCAAGTAAAAAGCATATGTTGTGAAATTATTTCTATTCATAGCCAGGAATTTTTGAAATGCTAATGTTTAAAAAATATGGTCATGTTTTTAGTGGTATTATTCAAAGACACACTGTCACACATTCAAAATAATAAAAATTAAAATAACAACCCAAAGAGCTCTCTCAAGTACTTTTAAAAGAATCAACAATATACAAATGAAATGCAAGAATTAATTTTCTTACTATATTTATAGTTGCCGTATGATGGTTTTGATTAAATATACAGCAGCCCACATTTCTAAAGTGGCATATACTTCTCTATATACCTGCATGCATGTATAGTGCATTCCCACTAAATATTAACAGAACCAAAGAATTATCATAAAACTTAAAAGACGTCATTCTTATATCGCAAGGAATAATGACATATTTATATGAGGTCTTTATGAAGAAAAAGGATATCTTTCAAACACTAATTGTTTCCTTTCCAATAGGTTCATATATATAGTTTTAGCAAAGTGTTTATACTCATCAAATACCCATTTTTAAATATTTAATTTTTAAAAAGTATGTGTAGATGTGAGAGAGAGAAAGAAAGAAATGGTGTGTGTCTGTGTTTGTATGTACCATGTGCAGACAGGCCAAATCCTCTGAGACTGGGATTAGAAGTGGTTGTGAGCACCTGACGTGGGTGCTGGGAACTGAACCAGGTTTTCTTCAAGCAAGTGTTCTCTCTTGCGCTCCTAGCTTTCAATTTGAAAACAAACAAACAAACCCTTTACAAATGGATACTCTAAAAGCATGACCTCTCTCAAAGATTTGTTCTAACTTTGGAAATCTGACTGTAGAATCTAAAAATGTCTGTTAAAATTTGGTTTAATTTAGAAATAGTTTTTTACTTTAGAAATATTTTTCAAATGACTCAAAATTAATTAATTGGACAATTATCCTCTATAAAATTATACACATGAACATATACATCCCTGTATATACCACATAAATACATGAACAAAAACTGCACACAAATACAACCATCACAGTGATTTTAGAGAGAATTACCTGGTATCCATTCAGGTCGGTAAAAAATCTATTTTGGCTGTTTATTTTTGATGAAATTCTCATTACAATCTCACGGTTATGCACACTTCGAATGTCCACAATATTAGAAACTTCCACCGACTGCCTTTCTATTCCTAAATTTAAAAGAACGCATACATTAACAAAAGCAATTTCTGTCTCCGTGTTTAATAAATACAGTATAGAGAGCTCCTCTCAAACGTACATATATTTCCTTATTTTCTGATTCTTAACCATTTCTTGTATAGGAAACAGTGTTAAAAATTTAACATTTTTTCTTTCTTGATACCAGACTGTAAACAACATTTAAGAGTCTATGCAAGTCCATAACAGGATGAGATAAAGCAGGACTATAACCCAGCACATATTTCTCAATGAGTTCCAAGGGGAAGGAAGACATGAAGTGAGAGAGACTGGTTCTCTGCAGGCTAGCCCTCTCACACCAGTACCACTCTCTCCAACGATGACATCATGACCTTACCATCGAATGAGGAACCTCTGAGTTTATACTGGATTGACAGAGTATTACTGCCCTGTTACTATCTCGTTGGGAAACAGGAGATCCCATGAGATAATTTATGGCTGGAACCTCTATTAACATAGTAATATTTATGGATTATAATTTGGAGAGAACCTTAGAAATTAAGTCAATTTTAACTGAGCTTCCTTGTCCCTTAGGGTCCCTTGCTATGGCATGATCCATTCTGCCTTTTACCACATAATACAAAAGACAGAGGTGTCCAACTCAGGCTTTTCTAATACTTCTGGGGAAACCTAAAGTGACACCAGTGTCACTTGTTGCCCCTCTACCTTAACTGCATTGTTAGATCCCCAGGAAAGCCTTGAGTCAGTTTCACAGATGAAGAGAGGGGTTGTGAAGAACTTTAACACATTTAGCAGAGATGGGGATACGGATGAGAGCAAGTACAGCGTCTTCTAGAGAACGGCAAGGAGAGAAGGCAGAGGAGGCGACACATACAGATACACAGTGCCCCCTCTGTGCTGACTACTAGCAAACTCTTCAACACCACCTTCCACAGTAACAAAAAATTAAGTACAGAAGGTTCTCCCCCATACCCCACAGGGGTCAAAAAGGACCCACTGCTTACAGGAAGTGACCACAAGTCACAGAACGGAGTCTGGGGTGTGTGGTGTTTGTGGAAAATGATGCACATGCAGCTAGCTCAGGCACTAGGTGTCTGTAAATACACTGGAAGTTACGAGCCATGTTTCAGCTGGGCTCCAATTGCTGTGATAAGGCACTATGACCAAAAGCAAGTAGGGAAAGACGGGGTTTATGTCCCTATCACAGATCATCACGAAGAGAAGGACAAGAATTTGAAGCAAGAATCTGGAGGGAGAAGCTGAAGCAGGCGCCATGGAGGGGTGCTGCTTCCTGGCTCACTCCTCATGACTTGCTCAGCCTGCTTTCTTCTAGAACCCAGGGCCACAGCAGAGGAGCAGCGATGTCCATAATGATCTTGGTCTTCCCACATCAATCATCGATCATGGAAATGCACCACAGGCTTACCCACAGGCCAATCTGGCGGGGGGCATTGCCTCAGTTGAGGTCCCCTCTTCCCAAGTGACCCCAGTTTGTGTGATCTGACATGAAACTAGCCAGCAGAGACTGTAAGCAACAGTATGGTGCTGAGGGTGGGGGATAGGCTAGAGTCTCCACCAACAGAAACTGAAGGAAGTCATAGAACGTCTTCCTGACACGTGTGGTTCTTCACCTCAGGCACCACACCTGGCACCAGCCTCAGTCTCTCACGTGTTTTCAGCTCACAGAACACAAATGTCAGGAACTGGGGGGGGGGGGTAAAGTCACTTTTTTTTCCAATGGCCATAATCAGAACTATGGACCAGACAGTTTAAGAGAAAGAATACCTCCACCTCACTGACACATTAAATTAATGTGTATGTCTGGGTGTGTGCACACGCGAATGTAGGGGTGCACTTGTGGGCACCTGTGCACATGCATGTATGTATTACAGAGTACAGTAGAATCTTCTCTGACCTAGGCTATGCATCACTACAGGTGCAAACATTACATTTATTATATTTACAGAAACCAAAATGTTCTTAAACTAAGATGAAATGCATGTGGACTTCTAATAAGTCTAAGACACCCAAATAAGCACCACTGGGCTTGGGGTGTAGCTCAGCGGTAAAGCATGTGCTTAGCATAAATGTGACCCTGAGATCAATTCGTAGCACCCCAAACCCTCATTAGATCCCAACAAGAACCAAAGTGCTCCTGCAGCTTGAAGGAGCACAGACGGTGACAGGGAGTAAGCTCCAGTCACTGGGAGTGCCTGCAGGATTTTCAGGGGTGTTTTTTTAATGCTTCTCTAGAACAGATATTCTCTCAGGGGTCAACAGAATACATGAAATAAAGTCTTAACACTAGAGACTATCATTAATTTCAATTCATGTCTCTGCAGAAAATGTTTACAAAGAACATGCTTTAAGGAAAACATTAATACTTTCATGTGACCTCTGGCAATGATAAATTACTCCATCGACAAAGCCATCTTTCTCAAGCCCAGTACTATGTTCAGCTCCTGCTATGGCAACACACACTTCACGCCCCTTAAAAGGAGCCCTATATCCATTCACAAATCAGCAAGGCGTTAAATTCTGAACCAGGACTGTGCTCTAAAATAAGATCAAACTTAAAATATCCATTATGGAAAAAAAATGAAAACCTGTAATTGCAATAAAGGCATGTCAGTACACCTGAGTCCTCAAACAGTATGTGTGAGTAGATGGAAGACGCCCAACCTTCCATTTCCTGTGTCAAGAGATCCCTGAGCTTCTCCAGAGAAGCTTGTGGGTCTGAATTCTAGACATAAGGGGCGTGAGATAGCTGATTTTACCAAAGTGGTTCTAGTTCTCTCTGGCTTAGGCAGCCAGAGCTTGCTAGGCTCTCATAGGTTTTCTGTAATCTTGGGAAAGAAAAAGGGTCCCAAAGGTTTATGGTCTCTGTAAAGAGGGGACAAGCAAAGACACAACTGGGATGCAGCAACAAAATAAATGTGAAGACCTTCCCTCTGTGGCAAACGGAAAGGAGGATGTTCGCCATGACCAACACAAAGCAAGATCAGAGACGGTAAAAGTGGAGCTGCTGTCCAGATACGATAGAGTCCAGCCTCAGGGGTGTGTCTTCTCCCCGGAGTCCACTAGCTTTTCATAGACAACCTATTTCACACACCATCCTTACATTCCAGTTCTAACCTCTGGACACAGAAGAAGTAGTCAAGAAAGAAAAATCCATCCCTCATCAAGCAGAAATGACCTGACAGGGGAGGAAATAAAACTAGACTGTGGTAAAGTGAAAGTATCTGGGGAGATACAGCAACAGTGGCTTGCAGCATGGGCAAGGGCACACGTGCGGGAATGCGGGTCCCTCACAGTGTACAGGCGTGCTTACGTCTGCTCACTGAAGGCAGAAGCTAAGAGCATGAGAACAGCCAGTGGGCACTCACACTCTGTTAACACAGTCTCACTGTGTGCTTCGTAGGCTGCAGCACGATTAATAAAAACCCAGAAACAGGCATTGGGGTTCAACCTGAAGGTCAGAAAAGCAAAATTGCCAGCCACTGGCTCTCACCTCTGCCTCTGTCCGAAATGGGAATCCTGCCTCCAGGAATCTCAGAACAAGGCTGTATGTCAGAGCTGTCTCCTCCCGTCTTATATTCCTCTCTAGTGCTGGGATCAAAGGCGTGCACCACTACCACCCAGTTTCTATGGCAAACTAGTATTGCTACTGGGACTAACAGTGTGTGCCACCCCTGCCTGGTTGTAAGGCTGATCAGTGTGGCTGTTTCATTCTCTGAACTTCAGGCAAGCTTTATTTATTAAAATACAAATGAAATAACACTACAGTGGGCCATTTATTGAATCCTGACTCTAAGCCTAGGAGCAAGTCACTTGCTAATGCCAAGGCTAACACCATCAGGGCTAAACCACTCTCTATCATCTCATGACTCTAGCAGATCAATGACTGGGAAGTTGAAGTTACTCTGGAAGAGAGGTCTGGGAAAGGAGAAGCCATGCTTGTAGTAACTCTGAGTAGAAAGATCTTGAGCTACCAGGTGAGGAAAGCAGGAATAGTAAGATAAAGGAGGGGGGAAGGAAGAGAAGGGAGGAGAAAGGGAGGTAGATGTTGAGCTGATATACAGCAAGAGGGCAATCTAGAGAAATCCAGTTAAGTGACAAAGCTTGCCAGCACCCAAGCCTCTTTACAAAAAAAATCCCAAGTCCTATTTTTAAAAGGCTACTTTCTTTAGAAGCCAAGAAAATTATATGTATTTAAAACCTTGGCTATTTCAACTGTGTACAGGTTTGCAGAGATGTATAGTCTTTGATTCTGGTTGGTTTTGGTGATTTTCATTTGCAAGCTTTTCGTACTGAAGTTTATTTTTAAATGGCCGCAGACACGAGCTGTGTTCCGCCATAGTTCCTACTGACTGGACTATACTTGACCTTCTCCAGAAGGCCCAGAGTGAGTCCCCCACTTCAGAGGTGAGACAAACGCAGCTGTTAGCACAGGAAGCACACATTTGCATGCTCTCTGCCTACCCCTTCTAAGAGTAGAACACGGTAGAACGTTCCAGATGTCTGTCCAGAAGGAAATGACTAGAAAACCACCGTGCTATGGGAAACAGTGCCCCCTGAGAAAGAGAATGAGGGGGTTGTCTATCCAGGCAGGAAGACCCCTGGAGAGAATGCGCACTTGTATGGCGTCATAAACCTTAGGCTGAAAATAGACACAAATAGAATGCTGTGCACGACTAGAGGCGTGGAGCTGTCTATGTGCACATGTGCACACACCTGCATTTCTTCTCCTAAAGAACACAGGGGGAAGAGATTCCAAAGGGCTTTATATTACATGTACAGTGTGTTAAAAGTGTGGTAAAAGAGTATGTATTGCTATGTGTATTTACAAAAATACTTTAAAGCATTAGGTTAGTGACCTACGATGCATATTCCTTGAGAGAGCAAAACAGAAGGCCATGCTTACCATGCACTGGGCCTGAAGGTGAGGCAAGGAAACACCCAGACCTGTAAAGACTACATGTGGCAGGAGGGCCTCAGTTCTGAGCAGCAAATATGACGATGGCCCACAGTGACACTTCCCCCACCCATCCTCATTGTCACTACCTACGGCCTGCTACCTATGCTTCGTGCCACATCTTTGCTAGACCTACTTGAACAGCCTAACTCAGTCCTAAGAGATCAGTGTCGGCCCCCTCCACATCAGCTCATTAGCTGTGAAATACAGAGAGTATTTATTTCCGTGAGATAGATTCTGCTAAGTCAGAGAGCACGTTGTCATATCCAATCAGATACAGCAATGAGAGGAAAGGATGTAGAATAAAAAGCAAGAGAGCCCTGCTCACTTCCCAGCAAGAAGTCACTATCTTATTAAGAGGCCTTCAGTCTGTGATTAGGTCAAGAAAGAATGAGGGCATCTGGCCTGTACCCATCTAGAAAAAAATAGTCACATGGATCCTAGCTTCAAATCTGTTTTTTGTTTTATCATTCATTCATCTGGGGGGGGGGTGTATATATTTAATCTGGAGTATATGCGGAAGCCAGGAAACCAGAACTGGGGCATTGAGTGATAGTTTATTAAGGGAGAGGTTGCCATTGCTCTTGGTTGTCCCCCCACAAGGTGGGAAGACCTTATTGCTGAAGATACTACAGGAGAAAGAAAAATCAGTCTTGAATTGCCCAGGAAACGCTCCCTGATGCCTAACTTTTATAGTACTGGAGGTGCTGTATAGGATTCTGGGGGACAAAAGACATCAGTGGCCCTAGCCAGTGCTGACTCCTGAATGTTACAATGCTGACCAGTGGGCGAGATGTACCCCCTGGTGCACTGGTGGCAAGACTGTTTGTGACAAAACACTCTGACCAGAAGCAGCTTTGAGGAAAGTGTTTTTCCCATATTATACTTGCAAGTCACAGTCCACCACTGAGGGAAATCAAGGCAGGACCCCAAGGTAGGGACCAGGGAGGAACACCACTGTTGGCTTGCTCTCTCTGCTTTATCCCTGGCTCATGCTTAGCTAGTTGTACACACACACACACACACACACACACACACACACACACACACACACACACACACCTGTGTGAGGAATGGTGGCACCCACAGTGGGCTTCTGCATCACTAATTCAGATATGTTGGTAATTAATACTAACATGACCTAGGCAACTCCTTAATTGAGGCTTCTCCTTTAAAATAACCTAGGCTGTGCCATGTTGACATTTATGGTAACCAGAACACCAACCACTCTCTTGATTAGATTTGAGATCTGCTCCACAGAAGGATACGCATGCCTGATACTATAAACATAGTCAGAAATCACAGTAAGAGGGTCATACGCTCTACCCCTAGGTTGTTTTGGTAAACAGTCATGCTAAACTGCCTTCTAAATATTTGTGTTTATATCCCTAGATTTATGCTGTTCTCAACCTTGATCAGAGCAGATTTTTATTGCAGTGGGTTGTGGTCAATGCATAACCATAACCATTCAAAGTGCTGATCATTAGTGACTGCGGGTGTTCATCTGTAGATGGGACATCCACATCAACCCGTATCTCGCTGCACCTCCCTGCACCTCCCCAAGGCTCAGGAAATGTGGCATTCTGCTGGAACTGTCTTCACTGGCCTTTCGTTCATGTCTGAGCAGAGAAGGACTAAGCCATTACTGTACAACAGAGTCAAGCAAGAGCGGTTGTCAAAAATAAGTGCTTTTGACTTTGAATACTTCCCTCCGAAATCTTCAGAATAATTCTAATTTAAATCATCAAAACTATAAAGACTACCATGACAGAGATATGTGTGCTTCCATATGTATTGTATGTATTGTTGCACTGGTCACAATAGCCACGAAAGGAACCTGAAAACTCTCTGCACGCCGATAAGTCTCTCCGCCGACGCAGCAATCCAAATCAGACCAAATTAAACTGAACTAGTAAAGGCTTAAAAAGTTTAATGGGTAAAAATGCTCCCAGATGATCTTGCAGCCCCCCAGAAAGGAGACAGGGAAAGGAAGATCAGAATACTACACATTGGTATTCTGGGGGAGGGGGATGAGCAGTTTAAATACCCTGTGGGAGTGGGCTTGAGCATCTCTAGGGGAGGGGTCTTATCTGGCGGACTTTCTGAGATGCGGCAGGGTTTGGAGAAAGAAGGGGGCTTGGGTGGAACTTTCATCAGAACGTCCCAGACTCTTTGGGTATAAGGATGCCAGGGGCTGGGGAGAAACTTCTAGCAGAACAGAAACCAGGCTAGATATTCATCAATGGATGAATGAATAAAGAAAATGTGACACATTCACAGAGTGGAATTTTATTCAGTTATAAAAAAATAAGAAAGAGTTAAAAAAATAAAAGAAGAAGAAGCATGGCAATTACAGGAAAATCTGTGGATCTGTAAGTCATTGGCTTAAGTAAAATACGCCAGAAAGAGAAATCACACATTTTCTCTCTTATGTGGGTACTAGGTGTGAGTGAGTGACAGCTCAGGAGTCTAGAAGGGATTATGAAAGGGGAAAAAAGAACTTCAGGGGGAGAAGGCACTGGAATGCATGCTCCTAGGGAACAGAAAGGGCCATCAGAAAGAAGGGGAGGGACCAGTAAATGAGAACAGGAGGAGAGGGGAGACCATCTGCAGTTCCTTCTCTGGCACAAACCCTGACCCAGATGTGTCCCAGCAACTGCAGGCACAAGACACAGCCTAGAAGGAATAACCTCCAGGGTAAAAAACAAGGCCACAGGGAGTGGGTAGAGGGGTGGGGGTAAGGGGCTAAAAGATACTGTTTACACAGTGCAGAAGGAAGCACTCAGATGAGAGGGGAAAGACACTGTTTGCTCTGGTTCTGCTGGCAACGCTCCCTCTACTAGCCAGCTAAGCAATATATAAGCAGAGTGGGATAAACAAAAGATTGTTCATTCTTGAAGTGGGGCCAGAGTCTTGTTCTGTGTCCACCATGCCCTCTTTCCCAGGGTCCCGTGATGCCCACAGCTGCGCTGAGCAGCAGCAGAGGCGTGGGAAGTGGTACCAACAGGAGCAAAGTACGTACGAAAGTGACATAATGAAATCTATTACTCGGCATGTTAACTTTAAAATAGAGAATCAATAAAAATGTTTTTTTTCCTATTATGTATACACATTTGTAACATTGTTGTTTTTCTGAACCTTATGGGGGAGTTGACAGGGTCACAAACACACATTATTTAATTCAATAGTACACCTGGATGACAGTTCTTACAATGATGAATTAACATGGAACTACTGCTTGCAAAAAGCAAATATTTCTGTGACTATATATTTTTTAAAACTGGACTTATATCAAAGGGCAACAGAACCAACCTGGCAATAGTTGCCAGGTGGGTGATGATTTTCTCCACATTGCCTCTCCCGAGTTTATCTAGCATAGTGTATAGTTCGTTCTCTGAGGCTCTGCTTACTTCCAGGTCTGAAAATGTTTATACTGATTCCTTCTCTACAAGTAAATATAAATAAATATCACCTGCTTTCATGAATACAACTTTTAGGAAATTTCACTCCAACTCTCAAATTCACAAAAATGAAGATATATCATTTTGTTCTATTGGTAAAATGAGAAATAGATAACTATTATAATGCATTGACTACTTATAAGGATGGTACTAGTCTCCACAGTTGGTGCCTATCTTTTCATAATCCTCATAACAAGAAGAAACAAGTCTAAAACAGGAAAATTAGAGCATTAAAAATTTGCAAATTTGGTTAAGATGAGATCAATTAGGAATGACTCATTTGAAGAAGGCTTAAAAGATGCCCAGCAAAACCAGAAAAGACTGATTTTCAGCAAAGAAAACAATGATTGCATGAACTAACAGGTTTGGGAAGGAACGTAACACAGCAAACAGCTCTCATCTTGAAATAAATCAGCAACACAAGACAGTCATCAAGATTCAGCACTGCTGGGAGGGCAAGACAGGAGCTCAAAGGCCCAGTCTCCTTGGTGCTTGCCCCACACCCCAGACTTGTCCTGGCCAAGGACAGAAAAGCAGATAACAGAAGCCAGCAGGCACTGAAGAATGCACTCAACCCACTTCAGCTCTCTGACGTGCTCCCGTCTCAGGTACCTTTCAAGGAAGGATGTAGTTCATCAATCACCCTACACTGATCTGTCTGAAACAATCCTGCCTTGGAGGCACATGTCTGTAATCTGCCCTTCCCACTACTTCCATAGTATTGCTCCCACCTTGGGGGGGGGGATAAGGGGAGGGGGAAGAGAGGGGCGGAGGTTGAAGGAGAAGATAGTGTGGAACAGAAGCATCTCAATCATTCCCACTCACATGGGTGCTGGGCAAACATAATTTGAAATATTGGTGCCTGATTGGACTTTGATAATTAACAAATACTTTTGTTGAACACAGCTTCCAATCGTTTGCCTTTAACAAAATAGAAGGGACAGCCAATCAGATTGACAGGCAGTAGAACATTAAAATAATTAACTAAAAATCCTGTTTGACAGACATTCTGTGACTGACAGTGCCTGATCAGAAGGACTTTAAAGTGTTAGTGATATTCCTATAACCCCGTTTCAATTACCAGCTTCTAATTTGTATAAGCATCGTTCTTTTGAATTTGGTGCTTCTGAAACCAAAAGGTACACTTCACTGAAAGAAACATTTCCATTAAAATTTATAAATTCTCAAAATAGGAAAGTATTATTTACATCGTTTTGATAACTCAATCCAGAAAAGCACAACACTTAGAGAGCCTTAGGATGAGTGTTTAAATTTGAAACATATACTGTGCACGCATATGTGCTTAACAGATATGATTACAGTCCCAGGGAAGTCATGAAAAGTTGACCAACAAACAAGACCCTCAACACAAGAATACAATATTATGATATATCTGGTGGGGACTCGGAATGCAAATATGGGAGCAAGGAGAAAACAAAGATGTGAAACTCTGACTGCCGGAGAAGAGAACCATTAAAAATGAATGACTGGGCTACCCGTGCGCACTTTTGCTTTAATGTCACTGTTTACAAGACCAAAATAAAGTCCTCTGCAATTACTTAAATGTACAACGAAAAGTATCACGTCAATTAGAAAAAATATATAGGGGACACAGAGTCCTTCAAATTCTTACAGGGACCCAAGAGTTTTCTCTAACCAGCCTCCCTTTATGCTTTTCCGTTCTTTCTGCCCATTCAAGTGATGTCTTGCTAAGACCTAGCACCTCAAAACTCGCCCCCAACACCAAGTCTTCCACTGCCCTTAACGCCCATGATCACTCATTGCCTCATAAATTGTCTAACTTGCCTGGCCTGCTCTGTCTCTCAAGTGGATACAACACTTGCCAATTCACCAGGCTTCCTGTAGTGTGACTTAGTTATTATATCCCGCAAAGCTCCTATGAGGTGGAATCTGTAACTGTCACCTTTGCAAGGTTCCAGCTAGGATGTGCGCAGAGTCAGTTTGAAGGAGTATGCTTCTCTGTGCACAACACACGTTCGCCAGGGATGCCACTTCCCTGCTAAGGAGCTGTGCTTTCTAGTGAAGCAGCTGCCGTCCAACAGCACCAAGATACCCTAGACTGAAGGTGCAACCAGAATGTGCTTATGGGTCCTTAAATAACTCCTCTTGTGTGCCTGTAGGGAATAATCAGGTTCCACACACAGTGACTTATTTCAATTTTTTAAAAGTTCCAATTAATAGGGGAAAAAAAGTCCTTAGCAGGCAATTGTACATTACGATATTCCAAAAATGTTTTAATTACCTAGGTTTGCCTGGCTGTAACTTAATGGTTCTCACCCTTATACTAAATATGGAATATAGCTCTGGGGGAAAACAGGAGATTGATTGCAAAGCCATTTTAACATTCTCACAAATCTTTTTTATAGAAATGAAAACAACTTCCGTGAAGCCCTGAAACCTTGGTTCTCAGGGGTGGACCCCGAGGCCCCCCAGACTCAGGCATCCTTAGTAGATGGCTTTGGAACTAAGCAACCAAGCACAGGGGACTTCATGTGCTTCTGAGGCTTATGAAGACTGTGATGTTATTTGTAATTGTCCCCATGCTCTTTCTATAGATTAAGAAACAGAGTCCCTAAGAACTTAAAGAACAAATCCAAAAGGTTATGTCGATTTCAGAGGTGACAGGAAGGAACTGCACTAAAGACTGGGGTCCCTCACTCTCCATGTGAACACCATCCACGTTTAAGCAGGTGAAGGTCATCTTGAATCTCTAAAAGTCAAGCATCGTGTAATAAAGTCACCGAGACTTTATGTAACACATTCAGAATTGCTCCGAGAGAAGCAAGCGCTCTGGCTGCTGCCTCTATCAGCCCAGGCTATTACTCCTTCTCTGAGTCACACGGGTCTGTCCTCCCACACTTCTGACAGCAGTTCATTACATTTTGGCCTCTGGCGACTTGCTTTCTTTTAGCAAGATCCATTACACATATACAGTACTGTTATAATATGTTGGCGAAAACAGGATAAAAATATTGCAGTTCAGATATTTCTCCTAAGGCTGAGACATGGCTCATACAGACTTACTCATTCACAACCAGGTGCCCAGAGAAACACAGCCTTGAGGCAGTTGGGAGGTGGATGGAAGATAGTTAACAGATTTGAGACCTAAGCCAGTGAAAACACACACAACACGCAACCCGTAGCAACCTAATTCTTCCAAGTAGTGGACTAATAATTACAAGCATGAAGTAAAAATGAAGCTTTAGTTGGCCATACCGCTTCTTATCGTTATGTTATTCCTTTTGTAAATATTTGATATCAAATATGACATATGCTCATATCATATGCTCTCCTCTACTATAGGACCACAGGAAGAAGCTTCAAATGTCAACTTAATGAAAAGAAAAATTAATTCCAAACCCCACCAAGTTTTATCGTCAGAAAAATGTCATTTTCCTACAAACTGGATAATCTTTTAGAAGATGCTTCCAAATGGTTCCAAACGGGTATCACACTGAATTATGTGGGCTATAAAATGGTTTTCCTACTTAATCTGACAAAAAAGCAAAGAATTTCCTCAGACATCACTGCAGTTGCTCTGATCTTGATTTTTTTAGATTTTAGATTTTTAGATTTTTTTAGATCTCAGTTTTAGATTTAGAATGTAAGATTGCTTTTGATATTTCCTTCTGGAACCTTTCTGAACGGGACATGAGAGAGATAATAAAAAGACAGACATTTGTTTTGTTTTTCCTAAAACTTACTTATTTAGTTGTGGTGTATGTGTGTGTGTGTGTGTGTGTGTGTGTGTGTGTGTGTGTACACCACATGCATGCGGTGCCTGAGAATGTGAGGAGACATCACTGCAACTGGAGTTAAGAATGGTTCTGAGTCACTGTGTGGGTGTTGGTTACTGAGCTAGGGTCTTCTGCAAGAACAGCTAGTGTTCTTAATCGCTGAGCCATTCCTCCAGCCCTCACACATGGTCTTTGTGAATAGCTAAGTGATATTAGGAAAGAGAGAGCCTTTCAACTGAACTAATTATTTTCCAGATCTGTGCGGAATGCAAACAGAGACACTGCAGTCCAATACCCAAAGTCGTGACTAGCTATACTAAGGCCTCTCAAAACAGTTGGGTTCACAATCAATAATGACCAACTGGCCTGTGAAATTTGGAAAGTGTTGTTTGATTTATGTTCTTAACAAAAGTTACTTTAGAGGAAAAAGGAGCAGAAGGCAAGTAGAGCAGACACTGAGGACTGGGAAGATGTGTGATCAGGGCCACACATTTCAGAAAGACTGTTTCATTAAATTGAATACTTCACATAGACTATCAATTAAGAGATGAGCTGCAATAGTAACTCACTTTCTATTTGTCAATGTTACTAAAAAATAATAGTATTGTAAAATTAGTAGGTAACAACCTAATACAATGGAATGTACATGAGCACACAATACTAATAATCCCACTACTTCCTATCTCATAAATTTGTACTTGTATGAAAATGCCATAAGGAAAATCATTACTTCATATGCTTACTTAATATCTTAATAAAGGGGCTGGAGAGATGATGGTTCAGCGGTTAAGAGAGTGTATTGCTCTTGCATAAGACCCAAGTCTTGTTCCCAGCCTGTAATACCAGGTCCAGGGAATCTTGACACCCTCTTCTGGCCTCTTGAAGCACCAGCATGCACGTGTATGTGTGTGTGCATACACAAGAGTGCACACATACAAAATTTACAGTAAAATAAATCTTAAAATATTGCCAAAAATTGAGAAGAAATTTGATACCAAAAGCAAATAGCTCCATTCATAAATACTCACCCAGTAAACAATGGGCCACTGTAGAGGGCAGAATTAAGATATACATAGAAATAGCTTAGGAACTTAGGTCTGGGGAGGAATATTTTTGTTATTTTAAGAGCTATTAAACTAAGAGCGAATCTACAAAAACATAAGCATTGCCTGTAGGTGTCTTTCTATATAAGAAACTGACCTCTGCATTTTGACTAGTCATCTAAAACTGTTTACCCAGGAGGCCAAACTGCAGCATGCTGAAGAACATCTGGGTGATCCCAAACACCTAGAACTTACTCCAGTTTAAACGTCCAACTACCCCCTTTCCCAGCACAAGCCTTGTGAAGGAGTTGACTTCATCACAACCTCCATGACCCAACACCCAGGGGATGGGGTCTCAGGCAGTGATAAAGGAAGTCACATGTGGGCCACTGAGACCAGGAAGAAAAAGGTCAGTTTGAAGTCTCTCCTGGGTGTGGCTCATCTCTTCCAGGAGGCAAATTTATTGAAAGGAGATCAAATCCAGATGTGGGAGGAAATACAGTTTGGAGGAAAGCCTTTGTCTCAATCTCCCACCCGACTGCTTACGTGTTAGAATAAATAAATATGAACGCTCAGGGCTAGAGGGAATGCAAGATTTATATGT
The DNA here is from genome assembly GCA_004026605.1 of Ondatra zibethicus. Lineage (NCBI taxonomy): Eukaryota > Metazoa > Chordata > Mammalia > Rodentia > Cricetidae > Ondatra > Ondatra zibethicus. The sequence continues at coordinate 29,383 of PVIU01019512.1, forward strand.
CACTTCACGTTTGTATGCGCTGACTTCAGGTTTAATCCAGACAACTAGAATAAAACCCATCCAGAAAAGCACTCTCAGTTAGCTTCACATTGTACTTCCTCGCCTGTCATTTCCGTCACACTTCTGAACACTCCTGCTTTTAAGCTACAAAAATGCAATATTGGCACAAAATTGTGTCATTCTCAGTTTTTTATACCCATTGAGAAATCTAGAGGCAACAGAGAGTCTGCATTTTTAAAAACTATGTCAATATTGTCTTTTCTTAACTGACTGAAGTACCTCCATTTCCTAGAGGCCAGACTTCTGGAGATTTCAAGAACTGGCAAGAAGGTATATTCTTAGATTTAGAAATATTTGTCTAGCAGCTAGAGTGAACAGATTATGAATGCCGAGGAGAGGGGAGCCTCTGTCAAAACCCAGACTCCAACAGCTGCTGACAAGCAAGGCTGTTCAGCTTGGTGATGAGAGACACCTGCCCATTGGCAGTACCTCTAAATTCTAGGCACCTGAACCAGAGCAAGGGCGCAAGGAAGAACAATCCAGGAAGAAAACACTAGGAAATAAAAGGACAAAATAAAGCAGGGAAGAGAGAGAAGCAAGCCATAAACAGACATGGAGCCCTGGCAGAGAGCCAGCAACTGCTGGTCAAATAGTCAGCAAGAGCTGCCACTCTAGAAGCCAGGAGCCACTGGGACCTCAGGCCCTGGCTTCAGCTGTGGAGCTGCCAGTCAGGCTGGACAGGGCTGTGCCCAGGAGTGGGAAGAGGGGAAGACAGAGGAAATATGACAGCCACTTAGTTCTGATGAGCAGGGTTTCTTGGCAGAAGGAAGCAGACAGGTCAGAGTCGATTAATTTCCAAATCGGCTGCTGGTCTATGACAGCAGGCAAAGCTGCCGCCACTGGCGGCACAAGAGAAGGATCTGTTTTACACAGGCCACCCTGACGCAGGACTTCGGGGGCCCTGGAGAATCTGAGGAACACTCAGGAGATGCCATGACATAGACGCAGACTCAATAAAAGCAGAAGTAACTAAGGAAAAAGATTTGAATGAGGTTAGGATTTCAGAGGCGATGTTTCAGTAATTATTCTGAAACATCTTCTACGGAAGAACAAAGGTAAATCGGACATAGGTCTAGGCCAGGCTGCACCCAAGGGGATGTCTTCTGTGGGAAGAAGGGACAAAGAGAAACAGAAGGGGTGACTATGACTGAAGTACAGTATATGAAGTACAGAAACGCCATAATGAAACCCTTTACTTTGTACAATTAATATATACTAATAAAATAGACGTCCTTGGAGAAGGCAATGCTGAGGACTGAAGCCTCCATGACATTGGAGGTCAGAGTATAGATACAAAGGCAGTTTAAAAAGCGTCTTACACACGCAGGGAGCCTAGGGAACCATTCCACTTCCGGACCACACCCTAGTCTGCTTTTCTTGCTTTCAGACAATGTCTCACAAATTTGCCCAGGCCTTTGTTCAGATTGGTGATCCCCCACCACCACCTGACTCAGTCTTTCAAGCAACTTGGGTTATAGGCCTGCAAGTAAAACTCAAGCCAGATGAGTGTTTCTATGTGTGATGTTAGTTTCTATTTATAATATGAAACAGCTGGCAATAGTTGAAAATGTGATGTTAGCGTGTTCAGGGGTGAATTACTAAAATGGTCAAAGATAGGCCCACCTCCATGGTTCTGACTTACTGGAGGTTTTGGGAAACTCGACAAAGGGTTATTCTATAACTGCAGGCTTTCCTGACGGTAGAAAAGCCAATCTACGCACCACAGTAGTCACATTTAGGCACAGAGTTCATGTCTACTGTTAGCTTTCATAGCGCCAGAGAATGTCCTGGTTCAACCCAGGAACCATGGGCTAGTTAGAAAACACACTGTATTAGTCCCAAGAGGTTCTAGGAGAAGAAAAAAAAATAATCATGTCTAATACCATAGAAATGGCAAAAGTAGCGAAATATGAAGTTACATAATTAAATAAAAGCAAAACTGAGTTTAGATTATGAAATCAAGAAATTGAGCACTGGTTACATAGAAATTCTGTGACTATGACGTCCTTCCCCTTTAAGCGAAAATAATCCATGCTTGTTCACCGCTCGGGGGTGGCACTCTTTATTTTCTATAAGTATGCAAAGTCAAGGGAGAAATATTTTCTCTTCCCTAACTTTTTCCAGCTTAGGCAATTCTTCAAGTGCCACATCTCTAAGGACCTTTTCTAAGAGAGTTGTTGATCTGGTAAGTAACCTGGAAAGAGGAATTAAATTTGTGATTGGAAAAGTACTCTATTCTAAAAGCTCTGAATTTCCAAAATAACTTGCCAAGGTTAGGGCTCTGGAAGAATAAAACAAGCCATATTCCAAGAAAGGACAAGTCAATGGCCTAGGACTCAGGAGCTGAGTAGCTCCTAAAATGATTAAATTAAAGGATGAAAGCTTATTCCACATCACTTTCATTAGCAAAGATACTGCATGAAATTAGCTAAAGAAATGTACCAGAGGGGGCTGGAGAGATGGCTCAGCGGTTAAGAGCATTGCCTGCTCTCCCAAAGGTCCTGAGTTCAATTCCCAGCAACCACATGGTGGCTCACAACCATCTGTAATGAGGTCTGGTGCCCTCTTCTGGCCTTCAGGGATACACACAGACAGAATATTGTATACATAATAAATAAATATTTTTTTTTAAAAAAAGAAATGTACCAGACAGAAATGTGAACCAAAAGAACTAACTGCCTTCTACATTAAAGAGGCAGTTGTGTGGTGTGTGTGTGTGTGTGTGTGTGTATGTGTGTGTGTGTCTGTGAGCGTGTGCATGCACGCACGAGTATATCATAGTCAGCTAGTAATTATGCTACTGTTCTATTTTATAAAACCACGCCTAACTACCAAATTGCTAATGAGGAAGAGGCTGCTAGAGAAGGATGAGTGCTTCATCATTCCCATTATCTGAAGGCAAACATGACATTGGAGGTCAGAGTATAGATACAAAGGCAGTTTAAAAAGAATTAAATTGCCTCTAAAACAACTGTAACCCTGTGACAAGATGGAAGGAAAGTAGTTTCCACCGCCACGTCTCCGTGATTGACAGCCGCGCTGTTTTCTTACCCTGTGTGTTGTACAGTCGGACTGTATGAGTCACGTGTTCAAAGAAGGAGGTCACTTCCGAATAGATCCTTCCGCGCGTCACTCTGACAAAGGGCGGCCGTGGGTAAACATATGGCTGAAGAGGAAAGGACATCTTTAGCAAAAACTTTTGGTTTCTAAACTTTCCCCAAGTATTTAGAATATTTTGTGGAATGATAAATCCATACCATTCAATATTCATAACTTGATTGAAAATCTTATAACTTATCAGAATACAGATGATATAAGCAATGGATATAAAGTAAGATTTTTTTCTTAAAAACACTATAAAGTGAGGATTTGCAAATGCTTACAATTTGATTGGGCTTAGAAAATCAACACACATTCTCTCATCTAGAAAACTAATTACCATTCTTCTATCGTCCATACAGTTGTTTATTGGAAAGGAAATCATTCTAAGTACTAACATTTCTCAAGTCGGCATTTATGACCAGGTCCCCCTGATGGCAATAAGATGGGCGGGTGGTGGGACTAAGCAAATAGGACACAAAACTCATAGGCAGTTTGATCACAGTGAGGCTTACTGAGCTAGGAAGCACTCTGCCCTCTGGCAGGAAAGAGCTGGCTCAATAGAAAGCAAGTGAAAGTCACTGGTTTAGTTTTCTTTATTTAGAATCAAGAAAATTAGGGAATAAAGTACAGAATTTATGTGACTTGAGAATAAATTTAAAGCATCTAGTTAAGTGTTATTTTCCTTGACTCAATGGGAGCATGAAACGAGGCTTTCGACGGAGCACTCTTGAGCAGCAAGAGACTCTCAGAACTGTGTTGACTTTATTGCAAGCCTACCTCTTTGTCCATAGGAAAACACACTAACGCCAATAAAACGTGTACCATTTGCAATACTTTTCCATAATTACCAAACAGCTAGGAAATGGGTGGAGGGGTGGGAACTGGGGTGGAGTGTGGGCACCCCTTCTTCTGCGGTAGTCAGCTACCTCCTTCTCTGCTATCCTAACATTTTTACTTTGTCCTTTATAAAGTCTTCTTTACCTTTTCATCTAATATCACAGCCTATTTTAAGATAAAATAATTTAATTACTATTATCCACACGTCATTTTCCATAATCATGATGAGAGGGCTGAGGCAGGTTGGACATGAGTTTGAAGCCAGCCTGGGTTACATACACATTAAGACCCAGTCTTAATCTAAGAAATAATAATAATAATAAAGAAATTAAATCAGAACAAACGAACAAAGACTCTGAACCAAAAACTATCCAATGAAAGAGCTACAAAGTGAGACACATCCAAATAGCTTAGAAGTTAAGATTCTCTGCCTGCTCTGGAATAGGTCCTACAAGTTGTAACTTACCTACACTTTTTCACTGGCTTGAACCTAAACAAACAAACAAACAAACCACCTTGGGGTGGCCTATATAAGCCCTAAAAATCTAAACATTTTAGTGGGCAGCTTCTCTAAACTGTAGAAGAAAAAAATAACTTTCTCAAAAGATTAGTCATGGGGCAACAAATCATTGAGAAGAGAAACTCATCTTGGGGTAGGGGAAACACGGAGGCAATTGTTACTGGCATTGCTACTGGCAACACTTTTGATAGGGCTAATTCTCAGAACTTGGGAAAGAGACAAAAAACATGGGTGGAAACGAACTCTTGTACAGTATTTCCAGAGGCAAGACAATCGCTATGATTTTAAAAAAAGTCCTAAGAGCCTTGCTTCAGACCCTGACCCAAAATGTCTCTGCTCAGCTTCTCAGGAAATAATTAGAACTGCATGCATAGAAGCTACAAAGAGAGCTACAAAGTCACTCTCGCGAGGAAGTGGGACAAAGTGGATGAGCAACATTAGGAGAATCTGAAATACAAGAGCCCGTGTCGAGATTAGGCTTCCAGCAAACATGCCATCAGACCGAGTTAAGAATGAAAGCCCAGGTATGTAAAGGCAGTAAGACAATGCTGGAAAGGGGGGTGTGTGAATACTCAAAGTAAAAGATCAAAAACATGCCTGGATGCTGGCGCTGATCTTCATGGGCTGCAGATTACCATAAACCTCATTGTTTTCTTCACGTTAGCTACACTTTCAAAATGTGCCAGACTCTGGACATAATGCTTTTATTGCCAAGAGTAGGAAAAAGAATTTGTTTATTAAATCCCAAAAGGATAGAGAGAAGTGATCCAGTGAACAAGATTGTCCCCACAGGACCAGGCACTTACTTAGTGCCTCTAACTGCACAGTGTAGCAATGCCATGCAGAACCTCATCTAGGTTAGCTTCCTTCATGGAGAGTGCGAGCCAGGTCTAGGTTAGCTTCCTTCATGGAGAGCACTCATTCTTTGTGTCTTCCTAACTGAATTGCAGCTCTGAAACATCCAATGTTCCAGTACAAACTGCCAACTTTTAAAATAAATATTCCACAGCAGAGAGTTGATCAATCCCCAGTGTTAGCATGCTCCTTCTTGCTTTTTTTTTTTTTTTTTTTGAGTCATGGTTTCTTGGTGTAAACCTGGCTGTCCTGGAACTCGCTCTGTAGACCAGGTATACCAGGCTGGCCTTGAATCATTGAGATCTGCCTACTTCTGAATCCTGAGTACTGGGATTAGAGGCGGGTGCCACCGTCCAGCAGTCAGCACTGTTCCAATAAGCATGCATGCCAACTAATTCTGTAGCAACACTCACCTGGCCCTGCCCATCGGGCAAGAAGAGATAGGCACCACTTTTGTCTCTTCTACTTGTGGTTCCATACCAGAGAAACTGCACCTTCATTTCATGGTATTTACCGTCTTCTTTCATTCTCACTTTCTAGGGATTATTAAAACAAAACAAAACCACCAGAAACAACAATTCATTACCAAAATGTCATCAGACTGAGTTAAGAATGAAAACCAAAATACATAAAGGCACTAAGACAAAACTGAAAATGGGGACTGTGGATATGCTCAAAATAAAAGACAAAATCAACCAGGACAGTTAAAATGCTCAAGAAGGGCTAGAGAGATGGCTCAGTGGTTAAGAGCAGTTGCTGCTCTTGCAGGACCTGGGTTTGGTTCCCAGTACCCAGATGGCAGCTCACTGCCATCTGTAACTCCAGTTATTGGGAATCAGATGCCCACATGACCGTCTCAGGCACCAGGCACCTGAGCACACACAGCATGAAAGGAAAACACAAACACACATTAAACTTTTAAATGCTCATGTATTTATAAGACTAAAGCAGAAGGATCATATAAGCTTAAGGTTAGCCTGGGCTTGATAATGAGTACCAGGCAACTCTGGCTACAAAGTCTCACCCTGTCTCAGAAAAGAAAAAGAGGGAGTGGGGTGGGACTAAAAGTTGCTAAGGTAAGCCTCTAACATTAAAAATACTTGGTTGAGCATCAAAATTTTATAGTTAGCCTCAGATTTTAAACCCTTCAAATAGGAACAAAAAGTTGCAATATATTTTAGCAAGGAACAAGCAGCTTAGACTTAACACTCAGCAAACTTTCTCTAGAAGGAGACCTGTTTAACTGTCAATATGCATGAGCCAGTTTAAAAACGTAATAAAAGTGAACCAAAAATAAGAAAATAACTATTTTATTCAATAGATATTGTATTCTATTAAACCACATTCCAAAGTTTAGATAAACACTTTAAACTACTACATTTACCTAATGGATGAGCAACACCACTGCACACACACTGTGAGCAACACCACTGCACACA
>PVIU01019513.1:5849-36311 GCA_004026605.1 Ondatra zibethicus
AAAAGGTCACCAGCCATTCAGGCTGTACAAGAACATACAGCAACTAGCAAACCTTTAGAGGTACCAACAGCACTACCTTTAAAATAGTTAACTGAGAAGCCAATATGGATCAAGCAGTGGCCTCTGGCTGAAGATAAATTACAGGCTTTGGAACAGCTGGTACAAGAGCAACTAGATGCTCACCATATTGAAGAATCAACCAGCCCTTGGAATTCTCCTGTGTTTGTTGTAAAAAAGGAAATCTGGTAAATGGAGAATGGTGACAGATCTAAGAGCTGTCAACAAGGTAATTCAACATATGGGTCCTCTACAATCTGGAATTCCTTTGCCTTCTCTATTATCAAAAGGATGGCCTCTTATAGTTATTGATTTGAAAGATTTTTTTCACTATACCTTTACAAGAAAAGGATAGAGAAAAATTTGCCTTCACGTTGCCTACTTATAATAATTCTCAGTCTACTAGAAGATACCAGTGGATTATCTTCCCACCGGGGATGCTCAATAGCCCAACCCTACATCAATACTTTGTGAGTCAGCTGTTGGAAATAATACTTTAAAAATTCCCTAAGTCTATAATTTGCCATTATATGGATGACATTTTGTTATTTAATTCGAATAAAGATTCTTTAGGAAGGATGTTTGAAGAAGCAAAGAAAGTCTTGCCTAAATGAGGATTACAAATTGCTCATGAAAAGATTCAAAGAGGAGATTCTATTAATTACCTAGGTTACAGAATAAGTTTACAGAAAATTAGAACACAAAAGGCACAAACTAGGAGAAACTGGTTACAGACTCTTAATGACTTTCAAAGATTGTTAGGAGACATTTCCAGTCTACAACCAGCTGTTGGGATAACACCTGATCTAATAGTTCATTTAAACAAAACCTTAGATGGTGATAAAGATTTGAATAGTCCCAGAGAATTAACAGCTGAAGCAGAAAAGGACCTGACAATAGTTGAGGAAAAATTACAGGAGGCACATGTGGATAGGGTGAATCCAAATCTTAGTTGTATCCTAGTCATATTGCCTTCCATAATTTCTCCTATGGGAATTTTAATGCAGCGGGAAGATATTATTTTAGAATGGATATTTATACCACATAAGCCAAGTAAAAAATTAAAAACTTATGTGGAAAAAGTCTCTGAATTAATTACAAAAGGTAAACTGAGACTTCGTCAACTAGCAGGTATAGACCCAGCAGAAATTATAGTGACTTTTACTAATGATGAAATAAAAAAGTTATGGGAAGACAATGAACCATGGCAAAGAGCTTGTGCCAATTGTTTGGGAGAAATTACTAGCAACTATCCCAAAAGTGATAGACTTAATCTCATGAAGAGAACTTCTTGGATTATTCCTTGAATTGTATGTGATATACCAATAACTGGAGCCCATACATTTTATACTGATGCAAATTAATCAGGGAAAGCAGGTTACAAATCAGAAGAATTGAATAAGGTGGAAAAAAGCCCTTATAATTCTGTCCAGAATGCAGAATTATATACCATTCTTATGGTGCTAAGGAATTTTAAAGAACCTCTTAATATAATTACCGATTCACAACATGCAGAAAGAGTTATCTTGCATATTGAAACCACTCAATTTATACCAGATGATACAGAATTGACTTCATTGTTTATCCAGGTTCAAGACAGAATCAGGAATAGGCTTTGTCCTATGTACCTAACACACATCCGATCCCATAAGGGTCTGTCTGGTCCTCTAGCACAAGGTAATGCAGAAATTGATCAGTTATTGATTGGAGCATGTTGCAGGCCTCAGAATTTCATAAAAAACATCACATCAATAGCAAAGGTTTAAAGAAAGAGTTTTCTATTGCATGGCAACAAGCTAAGGAGATTATAAAGAGATGTCCTATTTGCTCTTTCTATAATCAAATACCGTTGCCTACAGGAAGTAACCCAAAGGGTACTCAAAGGAATGAAATCTGGCAGATGGATGTGTTCCACTTTACAGAATTTGGTAAATTAAAATATGTACACCATACCATAGACACGTATTCACGTTTTCAATGGGCAACTGCCCTAAGCTCAGAAAAGGCTGATTCAGTAATCACACATTTATTGGAAGTTATGGCCATCATGGGTATACCTTCACAAATAAAGACAGACAACGGCCCAGCATATGTATCTAAGAAAATGAAATGCTTTTTTGCTTTTTATAATATAAAGCACATTACAGGTATACCAAATAATCCTACAGGTCAGGCAGTTATAGAAAGGTCAAATTGTACTATAAAGGATATGCTGATCAAACAGAAAGGGACAGAAAATACCCCCAGAAATAGATTGCATAATGCTTTATTAACCTTGAATTTTCTTAACACTAATGAGAAAGGAACAACAGCAGCAGAGTGGCATTGAATAATGGAAAAAACTTCTGAATTGAATCAACCAGTATATTTCAAGGATGTGTTGACCTCACAATGGAAACCAGGAGTTGTATTATGTTGGGGAAGGGGTTTTGCTCTTTTTTCCACAGGAGAAGAAAAATTATGGATACCATCAAAATTAATGAAGATTCACTTTGAAAAGGAGAAACCTCTTGCAAAAGAGAAATGATACCACATCCACAATGGTGACAATGATACAGGTGGTAAGGAAAGCTCATAAGGGTTAAGGTAGGATTCTGCTCTTATCATTGCAGAAAAATTCACATCATCATATATTCAAGAGACCCTGGATGTTTGAATGCTGACAGAAGAAAAAGTAACTATCCACTAAGGAGCATCTAGAAAACAGAATATGGTTTATGAATCCAGGTATGGGTTACACTTATATTTACACACACAGACACATGCACATGTGCATATATATATTCAGCTGGTTTTGGAGTTGGACAATGGCTCTGTACTTCTCTAAATCTAAGCGTGTTGTTAAAAGGAACATTCAGAGTTTCTGTCTCATATCAGGAGCCATCTGGTATGGGACAGAAGAAAGTCTTTAGGAAAAATTTTTACTTTCTCCATGCCTTTTTTGTCTATATCATATTCTTCATTGAATGTATGTATATATGAATGATGTTTAAGTTTTTCATGATGAACAATAGATTTTCCTACAAATCCTTTTCCTGCAGTAATCTTTGAAGTTTCCAGGAATAGGATGGGGCCCCACAGCAACAACTCTACCTAGTTGAGATAACATCATGATGCAGACAGTGATACTATAAGACCGCTTCTTTATTTGGGTACCAGCTGCTGAAATGGTGCACCTTCTCATGACATTCTGGCCAGAACTCCAAATAAGAACTTGGGGGAAAGAAAAACCTATCTATTGACTGCTTGGAAATTGTTTGCAACTATACTAGACAGTAATTTTGAAACTTAACCATCACTTTAATTTTGCAGGATCCCATTAAGAGAACATCATTCCCATGACAGCGGGAAGCAATTCTAGAAGACGACGGCCCCATTCCCAAAATGTTTGTCCATAGGGTTGGGAACACTGTTTAGGGGTGGTTGATTGTTACTTGTATTAGATAGAGGGTTGGGGTGAAAAATATGTTTGTTTTAAAAAGGGGGGATAGTAATAGTGGGTAATAGAGTGAATACTTGTGAGCTATTATTCATGGATAATTTACATTGGTATAGATTTGTATATTGATACAAGTTCAAATTATATCTGTTATTTTTGTTTATTTGTACACCTATACAAAGTTATTTTGTCAGGTTGTATATATGTATGTTATTATCTTTGCTTAGGACATTTTGTATATTGATATAACTTTTAGGATATATTTTCATATTGCATTATATATTACTCCTACTTAGATACTTATATATTGTTTGCATTTTGAGGTCATTGTCCTCATTTGTTGCACATTTGTTTACAGGGTATATAATATCCTGACATGAAGTTTTAGTCTTTAAATTATACAGTTATTAATTATTATAGGTCAATAGTTGTTCATGCTTGCTGTACATACAGTTAGATCAATTAGATTCTTTAGATACTTAGAGATTATATTATATCTAGATAGGTAATCTTCAACCACTTCAAGGTTCTGTGGAACATGGCATTTAAATAACTTAGGGTTCTGTTGACATGAGACATGACTGCTTCTGACAGCACTAATCTATTCCCAAGAGAATGTTGAGCACCAAAGACACTCCACTTGAAGCTTGTTTTCTTCTTGGCAAAACTGGCCTTTGGGCAAGGAACAATGCCTCAACCACTGACATATCCGAATACATGATATCTAGAAATGGGTGAGCGGGACTGTCAAATCTTGCCAAGACAGGATAAGACGGTTTTAAAAAATTTCCTGCCTCTGAACATGGTCTGTCAATTATGCTAGGCCATAGCCAAAGTTGGTTGCTTCAATGTTGCAAAATGAGACTTTGGGTGATTGCTTAGGTAGCTAATTGTCTCTGTCATATATTGCTCACTTTGGAAGCTACTTGATTGTACTTCCTGCCTGCTCAAGTAATATTATCTCCCTTCTCAGGCCTTCGATAGGGTTGAAGATTAGATAATCATAGTTACCGTCCTCTTATGATCTAGCCAAGCCATTTCCTATACAAGACTTAGACTCCATAGGATAGAATGTTTATTAAAACATTTAGTCCTTGCTTAATACTGTTCATGCTGATTCTAATTCTAATCTTATACTTAATATCTATTCCTAGTGTATATCATTTTGTATTGGGTTTAGGACTCTCTTACTTAAACAAAAGGGGGAGGTGCTGCGGGAGCTCCTTCCACTCCTTCAGCCAATAGCCTTTAAGATACCAGCCCACTTGGGCATGGTCTCTTTTGCTTTAAAAAGCAGTGGTAGCCATGCACTCACTCTCTTGCTTCTGGCTCCACTTCTGGCAACTAGACTCCTTTCCTAGTCATGAAGAGGGCTGTTGTCTAGGATGGTGATCTGTAACTTTTTCCCTTTAAATAAATAACCCTTTTATTAATCATAATTCAAAACTGGTGTGGGATTGTTTTGTGACTTATGCCTTCATTTATGAACAATTTACATTGGTATAGATTTTTATATATTGATACAAGTTTAAATTATATTTATTATATTGAATATGCTCCTATTTCTGTTTACAATATTTTTACCCCTATGCAAAGTTATTGTGTCAGAGTATATGCATGCATATTTCTACCTCTGTTTAAGGCATTTTCATATTGATACAATTTTAGGATATATTTATCATATTGCATTATATATTTCTACTTCAGGTCAAGATATTTATACACTGTTTACATTTTGAGGTCATTGTCCTCCTTTACTGCAGTGTTGTTTAAAGATTGTTTAATATTCTGATATAAAGCTTTACTCTTTAAGTTATATAGGTATTAAATATTATAGGTCAATAGTCATTCATATTTGTTATACTTTTAGTCAGACTAATTAGGTTCTTTAAATACATAGAGATTGTATTCCACATAGATAGGTAATCTTCAACCACTTCAAAGATCTGTAGAACATGCCATTTAAATGACAGGATTCTGTTGACATGAAACATGATTGCTCTTGGCAGCACAGACCTAATCCTGAGAAGATGTTGAGCACCAAAGACACTACACTTGGAGTTTGTTTTCTTTTTGGCACAACTGGCCTTTGGGCAAGGAACTGCCCATGCCTTGACCAACTGACAAAGTGTACAATATCTGGACTGGACAAGCAGAATACAAGGAAAAAGACTGCCAAACCTTGCCAAGACAGGGTAAGGTGGTTTTGAAATTTTTCCTGCCTCTGAAAATGGTCTGTCAGTTACTCTAGGCCTTAACCAAAGTTGGTTGCTTCATCTTTGGAAATGAGACTTTGGGTGATTGCTCAAGCAGCCAGTTGTCTCTGTCATCTACTGCACATTTTGGAAGCTGTTGGATTGCACTTCCTGCCTACTCAAGTAATATTATTTTATTTCTCAGGCCTTCGATGGGATTGAAGATTAGATAGTCATAGTTACCATCCTCTTATGACCTAGCAAAGCCATTTCCAGTACAAGACTTATACTCCTTAGGATAGAATGTCTATCAAAACATTAGGATATGTTCCTTGTTTAATACTGTGTATGCTGGTTGTAATTCTTTTTTTAAAAAAGATTTTATTTATTTATTATGTACACAGTGTTCAGTCTCCATGTATGCCTGCAGGCCAGAAGAGGGCACCAGATCTCATTACAGATGGTTGTGAGCCACCATGTGGTTGCTGGGAATTGAACTCAGGACCTCTGGAAGAGCAGTCAGTGCTCTTAACCTCTGAGCCATCTCTCCAGCCCCACTGGTTGTAATTCTAATCTTATATGTGATATCTCTTCCTAGTGTAAGTAGTTTTTTTATTGGGTTTGATACTCTCTTATTTAAACAAAAGGAGGAGGTGTTGTGGGAGATCTTTTAGCCAATAGCCTTTAAGATACCAGCACACTTGGGAATCGTCTCTTATAATATAAATGCAGCTGTAAAGCATGCTGCAGCTCTCTTGTTTCTGGCTCTTGCTTCAGGCTGCTAGATTCGGCTGCTAGATTTGGTTCCTGTTCCCCATTCATGCAAGGGACTGTGATCTAGGACTGTGATCTTTGAGTCCCCCCCTAAATAACTACCTTTTATTATATATAATTCTGAACTAGTGTAGGATTATTTTGTAACTTCCTTCATCACCAAAGAGATAGGCTGAATAATTATTTTCTCAATGAGATACTGTATTTTTCCTCCCCAGTATTTTCACAGCTTGCACAGTAGTTCACAGGAGACATAGCCTTGCAGCTTCATAAATCTGCCTGCGAAGCACATGACTTCTTTTCTTCTGTCTCTTTTCTAAGCATGCTTTCCTTAATACTTTGGGTTTCCCCAACATGTTCGGGTTTCCTTATTCTTTCTCTATAGTCTCCTTCCCAATCACATGGTTGTTTGTCCTTCACATGTCTGACCTCCATGCCAACTTAAAAGGCATGGCTTCACACACACACCCTTTATTATCCTTTGGGCATCTACTTACAGCTTGCCTGTGGTGGTTTTTTCTTTAAACTCTAATAAGATTGTCTTTGAGCTTCTGCTTGAGACTAGTCTTAAATTCTTTTATTAATGGGACTAAGGAGCCAAAGAGGAGAACCTCAATTTCCCCTATATCAGACTCATCTCTTTGCCCTTTATTAATATACTAATTTAAAATTTTGGAAATGTAGGTGAATAAAGCATCTTCTCTTAGAGATTTACAAAGATGCAGGTCATACTATTCAAAATGACTGTGACAATGTGTTTAGTGTTTAGCACCCCAACAATCTGATGATAGCTGTTTTATAATATGTTCAAATAATGATGATAAACAACATTGTACTATGATGATCAAGATTTTAAAATTTTTAAAACTTGTATCAGTAAAATTACTGTGGCGCATTTAACCAGAGTTATAAATTGAACCTTATTTTTAAAACTTAAAATGGGTTTATGTTTAAATAAAATTTTATTTTATTGATGCTTAAATAAACTAAATATTTTTAAAGATTTAATTATCCTAAGTAGTAAAAGCAGCAGAAAATATAGGAAAATTTCTTTCCATATACAAAACATTTTTTCTTAAAATTGGTTCTTTTGTATATTTTATTAAAAGCAGTTCAGTATCTTAAGAAGATCTAGTTTTAAACATAAAGAATTAGATTCTTATATGAAAAATATTTTTCAACAAAAGAAAAGTCTTTAAAAATTAGATTCTGGTTTGATGACTATATAATAAATTTAATTTGAAAAGGCCTTATCAAAGAATTGTAAGATTATAGCTATTTTAATTACATATCAAACCTCTCTCATTATGGCTAAGTGGTTAAGAGTACTTGCTGTTCTTCCACAGGACCTGAGTTTGGCTCCCACCATGAACATCAGGTAGGACACAATTGCCTTTAACTCTAGTTCCAAACAGTTTGGAATATTCTGATCTTCACAGGTACCCATACACATGGCATGCATGCACACAGACACACATGCATATTCTTAAATGAAACTAAATATTAAAAATAAATTCTCTCTTATGAAATTTCTCATAAAGACATATCTCAATTATTCTTCCAAACACTTCTTTCAGTGGCTTACGAAATGTGTACCTTGCTTAATAGATTTTCAGCAGTAGCAAAACCTGTCCTTTGCTTACACAATGAGATCACCCAAGAAATAAGAAACCACATCTTTGAAAAATAATCATTTATTTCTTTCCATCTATATTAATCTTGGGATAAGGAAAGGAAAGACCAAAGAAAATTAGATTTGTTCAAAAATTTATTTGTTTAAGAATTAGGGTTATATGCTTTAAACAACAGAGTTTTTAATTATAAACTCTGTAAGATTCAGTTTACAGATACATGTACTGTGTAATTTATAGATGTATGGATGTCTAAATATTTGTCAACTAATTTTTATATATTCATATCATACTCCAGATAAACTATAGATGTCATTTCTACATGCATGGACAGTGTATTCACAAGAACAAAGCATATGCAGGAAAGGGGTGTTACCAAATCTTTCTAGGCTTTCCTACAAAACATTTTGATTACACCTTAAGGACTCTAACCAGGAACTAGAAAGAAAAGCAAAATTCCCTTTCTATTACAGGAAACAGGCAAGTTCTTTTAGCCTTTATTATTACTATCAATTTCTGGTTGCCTAAATAAATGTATTTTCTAACAGGTTAGATTAGGTCAGTGCTACTAACTATACTTGAAATAGTATTTTCATTCATGGGTGTTTGTAGCAATACAGAAATATGTGTTCCTAAAATTACTGCTAACAAAAGTAGATGGTGACAATTTCATTGGTTTAAATATCAAATGCATTGCCCTTATACAAATTAGAAACTCTAGAGTATGTAATATTAATGTACAATGTACAAATATGATCTTTAATCACCTTCAAAATGCATTGCTTAGATCTCATTACCTTTAAATTATAGTATGTTATATGAAAATGTACTTCGAGTAAAGTCCTTCTTTTCAGATACTTATCCTTTCAAAACAACTGTTCTAAAACTCATTCAAAGATCACATATCTCTTAGCAATACATTCAGGTGTTTTTTATATAGTAATGGTTTATGAAACACATTTGGTACAGCCATATTTATTATCTTTTCATGTATTTTAAGAAGTAAAGATTTCTTGAACTCTTGGCAAATGTTTTAGTATTTTAACTTCTAAATGACTTGGACATTTTACTTCTAGTATATTGACTCACAAACACTAATCACATATTTATATTTATTTACTTCATTTTTCAAACAATTATTTTTAGATTGACCATGAAGTTCAAGAAGTTAGACAAATATAGTCAATGCTTAAAGTCATTTTTTGCCAAAGGAAAATTTCCCAATCTCATTGTACTTGAGACATTGGAAACTAAATGTTTTAGTAGAAAGAAAAGCCAGATGGATAGCGATTTAAAACTCTAATCAAGCAAAAACATTTATCAATTTATTCATGTAAAACTAAGAAGTGAATTTACCAGAAAAAAAAGAGCTCAACGAAGTCTAAATAAATAAATATATAAACAAAACACACATGATTAGCCTAGTCAATTACTTCTAGAAATTCTAGGGAATGATTTTAATTAAATTCTGCCTGGTGCTACCTCCAGGACTCATTTTTTTTGAAGTCAATAAGGTACCAGTTAGATAGTATACAAATAAAAGCATGTATACACATACAACTTCACATCAAACAATACAGCTGCAACACAGAGACTATTGATTCCATTCAAATTTATCAGTTGCCAGTTTAAAAGTCTGCTCTTCTTTTACAACACTTATTTGGTCATCTTCAAATGCATGGCTTTTAGTAGAAACAAAGTGCTGAATTACATTAATATTTCCTTTTTTTCCCAGTAGAAGGAGATGCCCCAACTTACTAAAATTACTTCTAGAGTTTTTCAATTATCCACTGGAATGTCTGAAAGCCATATATTTTGGTCTTCTAACTGTTGCTTGAGGTTTCTGTCCTGCCAGGTTCCTGGAATTGTAAAATCCCAAAGAAATCACACAGAGGTCTACATTAACTATAAACTGATTGGCCCATTAGCTCAGGCTTCTTAGTAACTTTTATAACTTACATTAGCCCATTATTCTAGTATATGTTAGCCACATGGCTCAGTACCTTTTTTGGTGGGGGCAGGACACATCTTGCTTCTTTGGTGTCTGGACAGGACTGCAGAGGGAGCTTCCCTCTTCCCAGAATTTTCCTGTTCTCATTGACCCGCCTCCACTTCCTGTCTGGTTGTCCTGCCTATACTTCCTGCCTGGCCAATCAGTGTTTATTTAAAACATAATTAACAGAATATAGACAATTGTCCCACACCATCTAACCTTAGGTGTACACCCTTTTTCTCTTTTCTCCCAGGATTTACATAATCAATCCATCATCCTTCATTAGAATCTTCATTACACAAGAACATGAATGCATGCCCATAAGGGATTTCAATTCATGCAACCCAAGTTCTGATCAATCTGTTCCAATTGTAAAGATTTATTAAATACTTGAGTTTTATAAAAGATTTAATAAATATGTGGGCTATAATCAATTGCTTTTTAGTCATAGGGCTTGGTTGAAAGCTTTCTGTCACCTAAATCATGACTCAGAGAACTTGGCATGGAAACTGAGTCAGACAACCGATAAGTAAAAATATGAAATTCAAACCAAACAAATGAGGACTCTCTAAGTACATTTCCTAAAAATTTTCTCATGCTTCTGAATCTTTTATTAGCCTATAACGTACTCCAGTATGACCTAACCCAGGACCAAATAATCATTTAAATCTCTTACCTCAGAGATAGTTCCAGTTTAGATCTGACCAGTTTGTACTGTAAAATGACCCCAGAGAGGTTCAAACATCAGACACACTTATCACACCCCAGTGTTAAATACCCAGTACTGTAGTCATTTCCTCCTCCCAAATCAAATAACTTTCTTGTCTATCAACAGAGCATTAGTAGGCATCCATTGACACAGTAGAAAATAAAGGGAAAGTCCAGGGTATAAGATGCCTCTGCTGGGATGTATCTGGAGTCCTGTTACGTAGGCTTTGTTGGCCACAGTAGCCGACTTCCCCTTTCACTGGTCCCATCAGTGGAAATCAAGAGCCATAGCACTGAAAGTTGGGTCTCTCCTGTGGGAGATGGGGATGCCACTCATAGGTGTGGCAAAAAGAGGGTCAAATACTTTGCTTTTGACAGTCAAGGTAGCTAAGTAGAGGGTATTGAAGCCCTACCTGTGAATTGGATTTTTTTAGTTCACATGTTGCTCAGTGACACTGAGGGTATTACCTAATGGCTCTAGGGAACATGAAGAAAATTGTAAAATTAGAATAGTTTATTCCTCTCAGGATATGGTGAGGGTTGCCTGGCTGCATGTATTCCACTTAGCATGCGACACACGAGTACCACTTGGGGAGAGTTGGTTGTGGCTGACTGTTGATCTTCTTTCTTCCTCCTTTCATTCTTCCTTATTCCTTTTTCCTTTCTCCTTTTTCATGTAACACTTGAACTCCCAAGTCTCCCAGACTCATGCTTGAAATCTCATTCTGTGTAGTCTTGAGTAGATTACGTCTCTCTGAAAATTCATGTGCAAATGGGATATGAATAGACTTCCTTCAAATGCTTTCTCACAAGCCTCATCTCCTATGTAGCCCTCTCCTATAATTTGTATAGTTATTTTATTTATAGTTCATATCACAATCAATTATAATTCCATCTGCTTTACAAGGTATGTTCTGAACTCCCTGTAGGCAGGACTGCTTGTTTGTGTTTGCATCTGTAGTGCCTCTTATGGTATCTGGCCCAGAATTTACATTTAATAAGTCCTTGTTGAAATATTTGTACTACGTTGTAATTATTTTTCTCGGTCTGTCTTCCTCATTACGCTGTGAGCTTCTGGAGGGCAGATATTATATGTGTCTCAGTATTTGCCAAACGTAGCAGGAGTTTGACTCGGAGTAGAGACTCTGTGAAGCTAGTTAAATGAATAGCTGATAGGGTGGGGGAATGAAAGAAGAAACGAATGAAGAAATGGTGGGGGTTGAAGATTAAAGAAGTTTCTTATGTGTTCTCTATTAGTGAAGTCATTGTCATCTGGAAATTAATTAGGATACATGGTAGAAATGGGTGGTTAGGGATTGTTTCATTTGCCGAGGGCTTTTCCTTTTTTAACACTGTTCTGGGATGTAACACAGCTGGCTACCTTTCTCTTGCTGTCCTTCCCTTCTTTAGCCTTCTTTAGATTAACTATTTCAGATTTCCTCATGCTTTTCTGACTTCTTCCTTGTTCTGATTTTCTTGTCCACCCTTCATCTTTTTTTTCCTCAACATTTTCTGCCTCTTTCATCCAGAACAGCCCATTGAGCTAGAAACCTTGTCAAGACCTCAGACTTGGTTCTTCCTTCTTTCCTAGTGAAAATAAAATCTCAAGGCTTCTCTCTGTAGAGGTGCTGGTATAAATAACTCTCAAATATCTGTCTGGCTCTGACATCTCATCAGAGTATTAAGTCTGGAGTTCCAGTCTCCTTATGTACATTTAAACTATACAGGTTTATTTGGCTGTTTTATAGACTTTATATCTAAAAATTCTTATTCTTTTTTTTTACCCCAAATAACTTTTTTCTCAATATTTTATGTTTTCATTAGTAGCAATGTCTTTTGATTTTTTTCTTTTTCTGATACAGCAATTGTAGCTATTGTTTTTTAGAGATGAGTTTTCATGTATCCTCTATCATTGCTTTAGCTAACAATAATCTTGAACTCTTGATCTTCCTGCCTCTACCTCCTGAATGTATGCACTCAGGTATGCACTATCATGCCTGATTTATGTGGTACTGAGGATGGAACCTAAGGCTTTGCACATGCAAAGCACTCTACCATGAACCTAGCCTCTTTGCCTATGACTATCTTTAATATTTCCCAAAGACTCATATATTTAAGGCTTGGTCTCCTATTTAGCAATGTTCAGAAGTGGAACTTTGAGGAGATGGTTGGATCATAAGGACTCTTACATTATCAATAGATTCAAGATTTGAGGAATTACTGGGAGGTGGTGGAAACTTTAGGAGGTTGGGCCTAACTGGTGTAAGTGTGTCACTGGGGACATACCCTGGAATCTTCCCTAGGCTCTTTCTTTTCCTGACCATCCTGACAACAGTTTTTTTCCCTCCCTCCCCTCCCTGTCATAAAGTTCTGCCTTACTGATCACCCAAAGAGATGGATGGAGCCAAGTGACCATGGCCTGAAACCTCTTCAACTGTGAGCCAAAAGTAATCTTTTGTGTTTTAATTTTCTTGGATATGTTTGTCAGAACAATGGAAAGCTGAATGAAAGAATATACATCTGTCTGACTGACTATATATCTATGAATCTATTAACAAATAACACAAAATGAATATTTATAGGTATTATTTAATATCCAACTCATAGTCAAATTTTCCTGATTTTCTTCAAGATGTGTATTTTTGTTGGCTTATTTGAAATAGAATCCAAGCAGGATCCAAATGTGTATTTGGTTATATTTTGCAATGGTGTGCTTAAAAGTCGTCGGAAAACTCAGACTTTTTGTTCCAAAGTATGTCTCATACTCTTAATTCATCTGATTGTGTTCTTGTATTGAGTTTTTTCTCTATCCCTTCCATTTCTAATAATCTCTTAGCTATATGTAGAGCCTTTAATTAGATGATTCAAGTTAAATTGGGGGTGGGTGGGTGAAAAATCTTTCCTGACATCACTTTATAAGTCAATTCTGCTTGCTTCATGATTAGTGATACTAGGATTGCTCAGTGGGTTCAAATGGTGTCATCTGAAGTGTTCCATTTTAGAGGGCCCCTTTGTTCCTTTACCTAATGCTTTTAGCAGCCATTGTGATTATAGCTTAGGTCCATTATTTCATTAACGGTTACAAAAGGGCACTCTTTCTAATTCTGGTGTTTCTCCTACATCTATTAGCTCAATTTTTTTCTATAAAGAACTTTACTCACCAACCATTTAGTTACCTTGAATGACAGTGTAAACCAAAAAGGCAAGATAATTATTTGATACCTTCCCTTTAAAATTACCGCTTTTCAGAATGAGTTGGTATCCTAGCAACGTTCACTAATGGCCAATCAAGTCATTTAAGTATTGCTATGAACTCATGGGCTTTTATATATTTCATGTGTTTTGGTCCACTGTAGCCATTACTTAATTTTCTTCATAAGATTATATCAACATAGGTTAGTGGGAGTCATTCGCCATGAGATCTTACTGCCTTTTGCCTTGAAAGTGCTCTTGCTTTTGGTTTGAGAAGAAGTTTCATGCTCACTTTGCACAGACATGGGGTCATCTGTTCTCCAAAGAGATCTAGCTCTTCTTGATTGAAATGGGTCAGTGCTACCACAGGGTTAGGCTTCTTTCTTGGTACTAGGTTATCATGTCTTTAAAGGGAATGATTTAGAAAACAGTAATCTCATGCTGATATTTAAAAGTCAAATTTAAGTGTACATATGTAATTTTTATATATGATCACAAGGCATAACCTGGGTTATTAGTCTGGAGAAGACTTATCAAAGGTTAGGAGGAGTTCAAAGGACCCAATCCTAGAAGAGCTCTCCTTTTTCCACCTTTCCCTGACTGAAATGAACAAACATGGTGTTAATGTTGGGGAAGAAAGGGAATCATACAAATCTCATGCTGTCTTAGTCAGAAGCTGGGGTATAATGATTGTCCCATCACACATTACAGAACAATGAATGTTATACTGCTTCATTTTTGTGCTTCTTTCATCAACCTTGGTTTCTTAAATTGACATCTGAAACTACATACAACTCTTGTTAGGTTTATTTATTTATAATTTTCCTCCTCTCTTCTTTTAAAAATATTTATTAATTATTTGAGAATTTATTAAAACGTATTTAGAGCATATTCACCTCCCATTCCACCCTCTAAATTTTCCTAGATCCACCTTATACCCTACCTCTACAACTTCATATCCCCTTTTTAAAATTAACTCAGTTTAGCCTAGTTTAAGCTGTCTATATATCCTGGGTGTGGGGCAATCCACTGGAAAGTGGTTAACCAACCAGGGATTATACCATTTAAGAAAACTGAGTTTCCCACTTTCAAAAGCCATAAACTCTCCATAACTCTTTAGTATAAGGTGGGGACTTCTGAGCTCCTATCTTCTCCTTTGTAGAATGTCAACTGCTCTGGTCTTATGCTGGCATTCATGATTGTAGCATTCTGGTCATGGCTAGAAGACACTGTTTCCCTCAAATCTCCCCTGATCCCCCTTGGATCCCATAGTCCTTCTGTTCCATCTTCCAGGATTGTCTCTGAGCCTGGGTTGGGGATCCTCTATACTTTACAGTTTACACATTTAAACAAAATGTAAACTAAGACAAACATAATTTTATGTCAAAAAGTAGCTATTATCAGATATGTACATTTCAGATTTATGGAACATGATGACTCTTAAGCATTGACATTGACGCTGATATTTTTACCGTCACTTGCAAGGATTACACTTGTAAACATTACTTGGGAATCAGAAACGAAATGGGGATATAGTCTTCTTTTAAACTTAACTGAAACTCCAGTAAGAATTTGTCATAGGAAATGTGAATAAGCTCATTAGGCACATAGTGGAACTGCCTTTAATTTTAATTGATACAAATGATACAGAATACCAACCAAATCAACACCACTTGTGTGAACTAAAGTAGAGTTTTGCTTCTATTTTTGTTAATGTAAATTTGAACAATTAATTCAACTTGTATAAGCCATAAATTCCCATAACCACTTGAGAAAGTTGGTTGATGGTATTTACCAAAGCTAAATAAATAGCTTACCTATGACCCAGAATCCTATTGTTTATGGTCAGCCTAAGGCATGGGGTACAAATTTCTTTTAGAATATTAATTAATTTATGCCATTTAGATAATGGTAATAACTCAGATGTCTATCAACAGTGAATAGATTATAGTGTATTTATACTATAGATTACTCTACAGTAATGAAAATGAACTGTAGCTAATATACACCCATGGACTGAGACTCACTGATGGAATACCACAAACACAGCTTCTGCCTTGCCTCCTTCCAATGACACAGCAGAATTACTGAATAGATTAGTGGAAGCAACCTACCGTATAATTTCAGTGATTGTGCTCTTTTTATTCTCTTAGTGCATAGCTCTGTTCCTGTCTTTTCTTTACCCCCTCTATGTGGTAAATGAACATATTTGAATTTCTGTCACTCCCATATGCATATGGCATGGCTTTACTGTGTATCCTTGGTATTAATTCAAAGAAGTGGAATTTTGGGCTACATATTCTTTACATGCATCTTTAAATCAAATGAATGTTTACTATATAGATATAACTTTTACTGATGAAAATTTCAATCATATAAAATTAGATATAATTTTATAATGAGCCTTCACACCCACCACTAAGCATAAACAATAACCATGTGTGGCCAATGTGATTTTATCTATACTTACATCTGCTCTTTTCCTTTCTGTAATATAATGAAACATACTGCAGAGATAGCATTTTATCTGTAAATAGTTTGTTATGTATTTCTGAAGTATTATGACTGTTAAAAATGTACTCCATGAATAATGTTCATTATTATATAAAAATGAATAAAGCTTCGTTAAAATATATAGATATTAAGACAAATGCTTAAATTTCCAATTACTTTTACAACTGAAATGAGTGAATATTTGTTTGAATGAAGTATGTTTAATACATAGGTTTTTCCCATTTGATTTCTTCTTGCAAATTTTTCTTCTGTAAATAAAGGTTGCTTTTCTTACAGCAAGTCCCAGTCTTGGTTTTGCTTAGTTATGTTTAGTATGATCCACAGTATTTGGAGCTACTTTTAAATTAGTAGTTGATTTCAGAGGTTTAATCAGAGTCACCTCATATGGTCTATTTATTTACATTGTGTTTGGTTTTTGATTACACTGTCTCATGTGTGCGTTTTTGCTCTCTCTTAGGAAAAATATATTTAGATATCTCTGTTTTGTGACTTTTTAACAATAAATTGATCCTAAATTCACTCATTCACTGAGTATTACAAAATGATGCTTTTATTTTATTTTTCTTTCCTTCTTTGCTAACTGGACTATTTCTAGATTCCTACTGCTTCATTATTCAGGGGAATATTTTGTCTATGTAGGCAACGTGATTGCCAAATTCAAAATTATAATCTATTTCACTAGCACCTCCTAGTGTATTCAATGAGTGATTTAAATTTTCAATGATTAACTCATTGATTTAAGCACATCTGATGTTCTAAGCTCATCATTTTCTTCATATTGAGACTAACTTTGGTCCCTCTTTGGCAATTGGGAGCTTGTTTAAATAGTCTTCTGAGTCCTTTTCACATAAACTTGGTAGTCTTTGAAAGCTTCCTTGCTAAGCATGATAAGATATTCCAGTATCATCATGTGAATTTCCTGCTCTAGATCCAAAGAAGCATATTTTTAGATACTAATATGGTACAGAGAAAAGAGCACAGACTTTTGAGTCAGAGAAACAGGACTGAATTGTGTGTGTGGCCTACCTCATGCTGTCTGTATAGTCATGAGCAAATTAATTGATACATACCTACTTCAAGACTCTTTTTGAGAATGAGGCAATAAAATATAACTCCAATGATTCTTAGGAGAATTAGAATGTATATATTCTATCAATATAGAAGCCTGAATAGTACTTAAGAATTAGTAGGTACTCAGGAATCCAAGTACTTTTGCTATTTCTTGTTCTTACTCTAGTGCTACCATCACAGCTATGCTCACCTAAGCTTCTGTGTTTATAGCAGAGAATGTGCCCTATTATGCATGATAGACTGTACCATGAATAATAAAACACAGACACAGAAATTGGGGTTAAACCCCAAAACCAGAAAAGCAAGGCAATCAAGCTACTAGAGAAGTCTTACCTCTATCAAGGCTGGGCAACTGTAAACTAAGCCCCTCTCTCTCCTCCCATTTTATACGTCCTCTAGTGCTGGGATTAAAGGTGTGTGACTCCCTTGGACTGGGATTAAAGGTATGAGCCACCATCACCTGGATTTGTTTCTGCATTGATCTTGTGTAGCCCAGGGTGGCCTTGAACGCACAGAGATCCAACTCACTCTGTCTCCTAAATCCTGGGATTAAAGGTGTGTGTCACCATTGCCTGACCTCTAGTAACTTTAACTTTGCCTCTGGTTTTCAGGAAGATTTATTTATCAAAATACAAATAATATACCACTACAGTAGACCTTCAATTCATACGTCCAAACAGATCATGAAGATAAACACCAGCAAATATATAATTTCAAGATCTGTTTGAATGCAGTTGATTATTAAAAACACATTCTTTTATTTTCAAAGTAAAATAAAATTTTAAGTTATTAAATTTTTAATTTTAAATTTATGAATTTATTTTGAGAATGCTTTTTAATAATCAGGGGGCTACAAATATTGTAAGAGCCTGAGAGAGTAGACATCTTCAGTGGAACAGGAATAGACAGTGCATTTGTACACATGAACTCACAGGAGCTGGGACCACTTACATAAGACCTTTACAAGATCAAGCCAGTCAAAATCTTAAAATGGATGGGGTGAGGGGCCAAGGAAGACTCATCCCTAGCTGAGAAGCTATTGACAATTAATAGTTGTTGGAAGTCAATTTTCTTTAGTGATTTATCTCCCTGTGCTCCAGTAAATGATTCTACACTCATGCACATACTGGCAGTACTAAGTGGACTTAGTGGGTTCAAAAAGTATATGAAGTTTGGAGGCAGAAAGAAGTGGTTAAGAAGATAAGGAAGGAGTTGGAGAAGAGGTAATGAGGATAGATTTGGTTAAAACTCATATGTATGTATAAATATTAAATAAAACAATCACACAGCAAGAAACATAGACTCCTTACATTTTCTGTCTCCTCCTTGGTTGTGTTAAAGGAGGTAAAATGAGAAATGAGAATAATTCATAAGGACAGTCATTTTAAAATCACTTGTATCATTTTGAAAGACATTATTTTATAAATGTTGCAAGAGGCTTGCGGGCCTGTTTTTGGTCCCAGTGGCCACCCGGCTCCTGCTGCCCGGTGCCTGGCTAGCTTATACCCGAAATAATTACACGGAAACTGTATTCATTTAAATACTGCCTGGCCCATTTAGCTCTAGCCTCTAATTGGCTAACTCTCACATATTTATTTAACCCATTTCTAATAATCTGTGTGTCACCACGAGTTGTGGCTTACCGGGAAAGATTCAGTGTGTCTGACCTGGCAGGCTTTATGGCGGGCTACTCTCTTTAACTCTGTCCCCTTCCCAGCATTTTGTTCTCTTTATCCTGTCTATCTAAGTCCTGCCCTATCAGAAGGCCAAGGCAGTTTCTTTATTAACCAATAAAAGCAACCCAAATACAGAAGGACCCTCCTACACCATTTCCCCTTTTTCTATTTAAACAAAAAAAGAAGGCTTTCATTTTAACATAGTAAAGTTACATATAACAAAACAGTTATCAAGCAAGAATTACAGTTATCACCTATTTTATCTTTTATTATGACAAAGGAAAACTATAACTATCCATTCTTCAACTCCGTCAAAGACTCCAGAAGGATAAAATATTACCTAAGTAAACAAGAAATAAGCAACTTCCAAACTCTAAAAATGACAGAGACATCTCGCTGCCTGGACAGTCACCCAAAGTTCCTCTGTACCGTTGGGGCATCCATCTTTAGCCTACAGGCCCATAGTATCCAGCAGACATTTCCATGATGCAGGAAAATTTAAAGACAGTTTAGTCACTTTCTGCTGTATCTTGCAGAATGTCTCACAGACTCTTTTATGAAGCAGGAACCCTGAAGGATCATCTCACCTTTAGGCAAGTTCAGCAGTCCTCTCTCTGCGGGTTCTTTGTGTCCAGTTTATGCAACAGTCCAGGCAAGAGCAGTTTCTTGCCCAATTTTATAAGGAGTTTCTTGCAAACTCCATAAGGAGCCTCTTTGATGCCCATCTTCCTCTTGAAATAGCTGGTGGTGCCAAGAGCAGACGTGTCTCATTGTCATGAAAAGTCCTAAGTTATTAAAACATTAAATGCCATGTTCTGTAGTCTTTGAAAGATATGAAGAATGTCTATCTGAAATATATCTATGCACATCTAGAAAATCTAACTAACATGACTCAAACTTGATTATATCAATGATTATCCATTAACAACCTATATTTCCTAATTATACATTACATTTTTAAATGAACTACACAATCACAATACCTTAATCAATATCAGAAATACATATATATAACAAAATTGACCTTAAATTTATATCAATAAAGCAAAATTTATACCAATGTAAATTATCTATATCATCTCCCCCTTTAAATTTAAATTAAAAGAACATTTAGAAACAATATTTGGGAATATGGGCGTAGTCAAACTGTTGAAAGAGGCGCGTGGGTCTGTTTTTGGTCCCAGTGGCCACCCGGCTCCCGCCACCGGGTGCCTGGCTAGCTTATACCCGAAATAATTACACGGAAACTGTATTCATTTAAATACTGCCTGGCACATTAGCTCTAGCGTCTTATTGGCTAATTCTCACATATTTGTTTAACCCATTTCTAATAATCTGTGTGTCACCACGAGTTGTGGCTTACCGGGAAAGATTCAGTGTGTCTGACCTGGCAGGCTTTATGGCGGGCTACTCTCTCTAACTCTGTCCCCTTCCCAGCATTTTGTTCTCTTTATCCTGTCTATCTAAGTCCTGCCCTTTCAGAAGGCCAAGGCAATTTCTTTATTAACCAATAAAAGCAACCCAAAGACAGAAGGACCCTCCTACACGATATAAATGTACAGAAATTCTCTCCTTCAATTAGCTATATTTATGCTACTGTTAAGTTTAATTTTCAATCCTTTATGTTGCAACAACTAGAGGCAATAATAAATTAAAAATGAGCTGAACAAGTCTCAGAAGCCAACTAGGGATAAATGCTTACTGGGGATATTCTACACTGACACTGAACTGTTTACACACTATTGTACTTAACATAGGATCAGAATTTTAAACCAGCCAGGAATACCCAGGGGTGTAGCAGATGATGCAAAGTACATAACTTTTGATAAACAGCTGGAAAACCCTAGTTTAGAGAAGTGTTGGATGTTGTAAGGAGGCTTCTTGTTCATTTCCCAACTGCCCATATGCCCGAAATAACCACACAGAAACTATATTAATTAAATCACTGCCTGTCCAATTACTTAAGCTTATTTATAGCTAGCTCTTACATCTAGAATTAACCCATCTCCATTATTTTATATTTTACCACGATGCTCATGGCCTACTGGCAAGGTTCCAGCATGTCTGTCCCTGGCTGTGGCTCCATGGCTTCTTCCTGACTCCACCCTTCTTTCTCTCAGCATTCAGTTTAGTTTTCCCTGCCTAGCTCAGTTCTGTCCTGCTGTAGGTCCAAAGCAGTTTCTTTATTCATTAATGGTAATCACAGCACACAGAGGGGAATCCCACATCAGTTGGAGCAATGAGAAAAGTTACTTCAGTTCAAAGTCGCATCTCCTGGTGACCTTCACCTATTCTAGTGTGACCTGGAGAGCTCACTGAATAATTATTTTGCTTTGTACCTTCTTTCCTTGAAGCAGCCAGTGAAGACTCAGTCAGTCACAAGGCAGTACTGACACAGAAGTGTTGACTTTCATTAAGGGGAAGCTGATCGAAAGCCTCCAGGAAGTCCTGCTTCTTGAGCATTTTGTCCTTTGGTGGTGCTGAAGCAGTGCTTGAAGTGACTAGAAACCTTATTTACAATTTCTTAAGAGCCAAACTCTCAGGTTTTTTTCCCTTTTGGGGGTTGTTTGTCCAAGGTCCCTTTTTACATCAGACTCCAGGGCGGGTTCTAAACAAACAAAAAGTGGGTTTACACTGTGCCTAGAAGGCACAGTACTAAGTACCTAGAAGGCACTGTGCCTTCAGAGGTTCTGTTCTTGAATTTTATACAGTCTGGAAGCATGTGTGTTAGATCTCCATTTGATACACAAAGAATTGTTGGTTTAGAGAGACTTGATAACATGTTGCCTTCCCTACACTGATTCACAGAGCCAGAAAGCAAGTTGTAGAGTTAAAATTTAATCCCTAGTACTATATTCTGAAATAGGTGTTTTTGTTATTGTTATTTGTTTTGTTTTGGGTTTTTTGGTTGTTCAAGACAGGGTTTTACTGTGTAACAACAGCCCTGCCTGTCCTGGAATTCACTCTGTAGACCTAGCTGGCCTCCTCCTGCCTCTGCCTCCTTTTGTTCGCTCCTTTCCTCTAAGTTCACAGGATCTTGCCTTTCCTTGCTGTTCTTTGCTTGCACTCACTCTAGCTTCTAGTTCTTTAGTTGCTTCAACTTTCATTTTAAGGACTTTACTGACAACCAACTTCTAATGAGAAGGCAGAAGAGAGAACAGATAACAAATAGGGAAAGACTGCAGAGGCTCAGAAACATGTCACTCAGTTTTCTTCTACTTTACTCCGTGTTCCATCTCTTCTGCCTGTATCTGAAATTCTCCTAGCCTTGCATTTAAAATTATAAACTCGTTGTCTGACAAGAACAAATGTATAACCTGGTATGATGGCATTTGGGAGGCTAAGCAGGAATGGAGTTTGAGGACACCTTGGGCACTGTTGCTGAGATCTTGTCTCAAAAATTAAGTCAAAAAAAGTAAATAAAAAAGAACAGTTGTATTTAGGGTCTAGCCAGTGATGTTAACTGTTAACTATGAACTTGCCCTGAGAAATCTGGTATTCCTGGTTATGTAGTTTTGAGTCCTTTCTGACTCTGTTCCCACACTTGTATACACTGGTAGTTTCCAGGGAAAGGTAAACACTGAAACACAAGGGGACGGTACACTTGGGGCTGCTGGCTGAACCACAAACAGACTATATCCACTTCCCATGTTGCTCTAACCAACTGAGCTGTAATAAGAGTCAATGATGGAACAACTATATCTCCATACAAGACCATGGTTAAACAGGAAAGGAAGCAAAATGTGGATACAAAATGTTTAATCTGAGAAGCAACAAGCTAATCAGAGTCATGGAAACTTTAGGTTAAAGCCAGTAAAAGGAAGAGAAATTATCAAAACATATCCTCAGTATAGTTAGTGCTTTTCCTGCTTGCTTTACTCTGTTAAAGATTTACAGATAAATGAAAAAAAGTACAAGAGGACAATAGTGCTGAGGTTTTACCTCAACACACACAAAAAATATTTTCACACAGGACACCTTTAAAATAGGTAATAAGAATTATTAAATGGGTTTTTAAGAGACGGATGGTATCCAACCAGGAAATATTAATCCTTTCTTGCTTTCCGGCTGTGCCCTCATGCCTGCTTTCTGCTGATACAAAGCAGGGATCTAATGAATCACACACTTTAGCCAGAATTATTTTACTCAAGCTGTCATTTTTTTCTAACCACGTTAGATCACAATACTTTATTTCTCTGTGTGTACATGTGTATACATTTTGGCATAAAGACCAATCGTTTTGAAATCAGATTTATTTCACTGTCTTAGAAAACTGAAATATCAAAAGTTCTAGTTTCTGCAGACCCCTTCCCCCATAAGAGGGATGCCTGTTCATCCTTCCATTCACAGGCCTATCCCCTCAGGTGTTCTTTATACTCCATGACTGTCCTTCAATTGAGCCCACATAGGACAAAGGGCAGAATACTTATTGCTATTGCTATTCTTTTGTCCTTTTCACAGATCTCACTATCATGATCTTCTTTCTATTGTCCATCTGAAAATATGTTTCAAATTTCTACTCCTGTTCTACTCCATGAAATATATCTTAGATGTCAATCCTGAGCTAATGTAAGAGAGATAAACAATCTATGATCCACAGATACTTTCAACCTCCTGATTTGCTTTCTAAAGTTCTAATGGCATACAATGATACACACTTGTTTGCATGTCATCTATGAATACTTTTGTTCTTTAGTAGCAGAGTTGAGTAGTTTTCATAAAGACTATCTTACAAAGATTGAAATATTGACTATCTGGTCCTTTGTAGAAAATATTCTCCCATCTCTGCCCTAAAGAATAGATCCTATGCCTAACAGGTACCCAAAATAGCTTGGAACATTTACAAACTATTTAAAGTTGAGAAAAAAACATAAGGAAGATGCAGCAGGAGCCCTTACATGAAGTCATGAAAATGTGTTCTAATTCGGGTTCTGCTAGTAGTTACACCAACTCAACTCAGGAAGATTCTGTTTCTTTCTTGAACCAAGTTTATCTCAAAGGTCAAATGAGAGACTTAAATGAGATGATATATTGCAATACTGTTTTGCCAATAGTTTAAGCGTATTTCTAGCTAACTCATATCTTAAATTAACCCATCTCCATTAATCTGTGTATCACCACGAGGTTGTGGCTTACTGGGTAAAGTTCTGGCGTCTGTCTCCAGTGGGGCTACATGGCTTCTCTCTGACTCTGCCTTCTTTCGCCCAGCATTCAGTTTAGTTTTCCCCACCTACCTCTAGGCCAAAGCAGATTCTTTATTCATTAACCGATGGTATTCACAGCATACAGAGCAGAATCCCACATCACTTCCCCTTTTCTTCCTAAATAAATATTAAGACAGCATGTAGCCACGAGACCATGAGCCTCGTGGTAAAATCTAAAATAATGGAAATGGGTTAATACAAGGATATAAGAGCTAGCTAGCAATATGCTTAATCTACTGGCCAAACAGTGATTTAATTAATACAGTTTCTACGTGGTTATTTCAGGGCTGAGCAGCCAGGAACAAACAACCTCCTTACTATATATACATGTTGTAGAATGCCTTTGTAGCATGATTGGGCATATATAATTGTGTTCAATTTTGCTATTCTAGGATTCTATCCTTTAGTCTAATACAATTTGTTATGCTATACAAATGTATATCTATAGTGACAACTATAGGATGCTCTAATATATAAAATATTTTCATTTTGAAGTAACTTTATATTTTCATTTTGAAGTAACTTTATATTTACAGAGAAGTTACAAAAACTAACACAGAAAAGTAATACAAATTCTTCAAGCAGCTTCTCCCAGGTCAATTCTTTATATAATTATGGTACAGGCTTTCTATTGTTGTGATAAAACACCATGTATAAAAGCAACTTGGGAAGGAAAGGGTTATTTTCTATTTTTGACTCTCAGATAGCACTCCATTATTGATGGAAGTCAGGGCAGGAACTCAAGGTAGAAAATGGGGTCAGGGATTCATGCAGAGGCCATAGAAGAGTGTTGCTTACTGGCTTGCTCCTCATGGCTTCCTTAGTCTGCTTTCTCACAGCACTGAAGACCACCAACCAAGAACTAGCACCATCCCCAGTAAGCTGGACCCTCCTGCATCAATCATTAACCAAGAAATGATATACAGACTTGCCTACAAACCAATCTTGTTGAGTAATTTTCTCAATTAAGATTCCCTCTTCCCAGGTGGTCTTATCTTTCCAGGTGGATCAATCTATGTTTTTCTCAGGGTTCACCTTATTACTTAGCTTCTCTAGGACCATGAATTATAGGCTCGATATCTTTTGTTTATACCTAGTATCCACTTATGAGTGAGTACATACCATATTCATCTTTTTGGATCTGGGTTACTTCACTCAGGATAGTGTTTTCTAATTCCATCCATTTGGCTTGCAAAATTCAAGATGTCATTGTTTTTACCACTGAGTAGTACTCTAATGTGCCACATTTTCTTTATCCATTCTTCAGTTGACGGGCACCTAGGTTGTTTCCAGGTTCTGGCTAATACAAATAATTCTGCTATGAACATAGTTGAATGAATGCCTTTGTAGCATGATTGGGCATCTTTAGGGTATATGCCCAAGAGTGGTATTGCTGGATCCTGAGGTAGGTTGTTCCCCAATTATGGGGGTTGGGGGAGAAGGGAGGGTGAAAGGGTAAGAGGAGGGGAAAAAGAGAGAGGTGAGGAGAACTTGAGGGAATGGGATAGTCGAGATGGAATAAGGACAGAGATGAGAGCTAGGAAAGAGATATCTTGATTGAGGGAGCCATTATAGGGTTAGCAGAAACCTAGCTCTAGAGAAATTCCCAGGAATCCATAAGACCATAAGCAATAGAGGAGAGGGCACCCAGTTTTGACTTGCCCTATAGTTAGACTGATGAATATCTTAAATATCACCATAGAACCTTCATCCAGCAACTGATGGAAACAGAGGCAGAGACCTGCATTGGAGCACTGGACTGAGCTCCCAAAGTCCAGTTGAAGAGTGGGAGGAATGAGAATACGAGCAAAGAGGTCAAGCCCAGGATTGGTACACCCACTGAAACAGTTTGCCTGAGCTAATGGGAGCTCACGAACTCCAGCCAGACTGGGAAGAAACAAGCATAGGACCAACCTAGTCCCTCTGAATATGGTTGACAGTTGCATGGCTGGGGCAGACTGAGGGGCCACTGGCAGTGGCACCAGGATTCATCCCTACTGCTAGTACTGGCTTTTTGGGAACCTATTCTCTTTGGATGGATACCTTGCTCAGCCTGGATATAGTAGGGATGGCCTTGGACCTTCCCCAAAGCAATATGACTTACCCTCTCTGAGGATTGGATGGGGATGGAGTGGGAGGGTATGTGGAGGTAATGGGAGGAGGGGAGGGAGTAGGAACTTGGATTGGTATGTATAATGAAAAAAGATAGTTTGTTTTCCTTTTTAAAAAAATAAATAAAAGATTCCCTCTTCCCAGACATGTGTAAGTTTGTGTTAAGTAGACAAAACTCAACCAGTACAGTCCTCAAAGCTAATACATTAACCTCAGCACAACACAAGAGATAATAGACTTTATTTGAATTTTTGATAATTTTTTAACTAACATTTTTTTTTCTGTTCCCACTCCGACCCTAGGCCCTCCATTCCCTTTGGTCATCATATCTTCTTAGTCTCCTCAATCTATGGCACTTTACCATACAAGGATCAACTTGTTGCATGTAAAATGTCCCTCAACATGGTTTTAAATACTTTTTTCATGACTAAATCGAAGTTATCTAACTGGGCTTGCTCAGTCCAACATATAGAAATACAGGACATTAGTATTTATTATTGGGGGGTTTAAGCTCATTACCTGGATAATATGGTTTTTGTCAGGATTGCCCAATATTTTTTTCTCCTCACCCCTGAAATAAATGACTATTTTGAGAAAAATACTTGAGAGGATGCAGCATTGTATTCTACTTAAACTTTATTGCATCTATTGATGGATTACTCCTGTCATGTATTTCACTATGACACTGTATAATCGTGGTTTTCTAGTGTTTTCATTTCTTCTACATCTATTAATTAGAATGTTTCTATTTAAGAATGCATTAGTTACTTTTCTCATCTCTGTGACAAAATACCTGGCAGAAACAATTTAATGAAATAAGGATTTGTTTGGTCTCACAGTTTAAGAGGATACAGTCCATCATGGAGGGGACAGTGTGGAAATATGGGTTGCTTGTGGCTGTAGCCACTGGAGTGTGAGATAGCTGGTTATGTTACATTGGCATTCAGAAAGCAAAAAGGTTGGGAAAGAACTGGGGCTGGGATATAACAATACACTAGGTTTCCCCATCAGCTACTGACTTTCTTGACCTAGGCTCCATCTCCTATAAAGTTTCCAGCATCTCCCCAAATAATACTAAAGTTAGAGACTCTCAAACACAGGATCCTGTTTGGGCAGGGAACATTCCACAGTCAAACCACAACAAAGAATACATTGACTCTTTGATTCTAACAACCCTGATTACAGAAGGAGGACCTGGAAAAACATTTGGAAAGTAATACCGGAATTGTTTTCTAGTTTTACAACAGCTAAACATTGACAGATCCAAGAATCCCCAACAAAACAAATGTTGAAAGCTGGATCTTAATACACTGTAATCAAATTGTTAAAAAAAAACACTGATAAGAATAAATATTGAAAGCAACAAAAGAAAAAGCAATAAATTATAAAATGACAAACAAAAAGTGAATCAGATTTCTTGCTAGAAATCATGCAAGCTAGAAGACAATGAATTGCGATCTTAAATGTACTGAACAAAGATAGTCGACCTAGAAATCTAAAACCCATGAAAATATTTCTTTAATGTGAAAGTGAAATAAAGATTTTAGGAAAATATTAGGAAGAATCATAGGCAACAAAAAAGTGTCAATGATTGTGTGGACATGTAATATATTAAGATAATTAAATTATTATACTCTAATTACATGAAAATTATTTATTTAAATGAATAACAGTACATTTTAGTGCAATATATCCTTACATATTTAATATGTAGAAATAAAATGTATGACAACAAAAGACAAGAAAGGGAAAAATGGAAGCATAATTTTGCAAATTTTATAGAATATGCCTACTGGTATGATATTTCACTAAGTTAAAAGTTTTAAAGTGAAGAATAGAAGAAACAATGCAAACAAAACTGAGCGAGCTGGCAAAGCACATAATGAAGAGAATGAAGAATCATGAAAGTAATTAATCAAAAAGAAGAAAGAAGAAAAAGCATGAAACAAGACCAGATTGGGCAAATAGAAATTAGTAGGAAGTTTGCAGACTTAGACTTAAAAAAAAAAGTATAATGTAATTAAATGTAAAAATCTGAACACTATCATTAAAACATATTCAGTTTTGATAAAAAATGCAAGACTAAAAACATTTTAGTTGTAAATATGCACATAATTTAAAAGGCAATATATAGGAAAAGATATAGCAAGCAAATGCTAATGGCAAGAAAGCTAGAATGGCTATCGCCATTAGGTAGACTTCAGTGCAGGGAATATAGCCAGGGATAAAAAGGAATTATTTATAATTATAAACAGGTCAATTCATCAAAATGTTTTTTATATTTGATAGCAAGCTTTAATAAGCAAAAGTTGATGGAACCAGGGGAAGAATAGTCAAACCCACAATTAGAGTTGGTGATTCTAACACCCTCTTTTACTCCTCGATGGACAAATAGGAAGTAAATCGGGAAGATTATAGAAGACTTGAATTTCATTGTCAATCAAATTGATCTAATTGACTTTCACATGACACTCTACCCACACAAGAACAGAATAAACATCATTACCAAAGAGCATTCACTGCCTGGGCAGTGGTGGTTCACGCCTTTAATCCCATCACTCGGAAGGCAAAGGTAGGTGAATCCCTGTGAGTTCGAGGCCAGCCTGGTCTAACAAGAGCTAGTTCCAGGACAGGCTCCAAAGCTACAGAGAAACCCTGTCTCGAAAAAAAAAAAAGGAACATTCACTAACAAAGACTGTATTCTGGGCTATAAAAAGCTTCTGCATGTGTAAGAGAACTGAAATCCTAAAAGGATATTCTTTGACCTCCAAGCAATCAAGCAAAAGATCAATTCCCCGACATATGTCTTAACGGCTTTTAAAAGATCTAATTCACATGCCATAATATTAATTCATACATTCATGTAGAGTCACAGACCTGTGACTTATTTTCTAAGATTTATTTTTAATTTTTAGAATTATTTGATTACTTTTATGTGTGTGAGTGTTTTGCCTACATGTATGTGCGTGCACCATATGTGTGCCTGGTTCCTGCAGAGTTCAGAAGAGTGTTTTGTATACCCTGGGACTGAAGCTACTTGTGGGTTCTGCAAGAGCAACAAGTGCTTTTAACTGCTAAGCCAAATCCTGATCACCTATTTTTATTTTTAATTACATCTCTCTCTCTGTGTGTACCACATAGCTGTAAGTGCCCGCAGAGGTCAGAAGCTAGTTACAACTTGTGAGCTGCCTCATGTGGCTGCTAGGAACTGAGCTCAGGTTCTCTGGAAAAGCAGCATCTCTCCAACTTCCTCCTTCCATAGCTAATTTTTAAACATTTTCACTTGAAAGAGAAGCCCTGTGTCCTTTGACTAACAACCCCTTATCTCCTACCCTCCCTAGACCTAATCAAGCACTAATCAATTTTCTATCTCTTTAAATTTCTCTATTCTAAATTTCCCATTCATGGAGTTACAAGGTATATAGTTTTATTTTCCTGGCTTATTTGGTTTTTATTTACATGATTTCTTGGAGTTGACTACTGTTTCATGTAATTAATAGCCTTTCGGATTTTATCCTCTCCGTAGTTCCTGCTCATGTTTTTTGCCTGTTTCAATTGCCTAGGATAATACTTTGTGTATGTAACATGTTGGCAGTGGAACTCAGAGCCTTATACATACAAGCACAATCCCACCTGTGAGGTAAATTTCCAGGACACTTGAGCTGGACTGTTTGTCTTTTATTTTTGCTTGGAAATTTTTAAAAAGTTATGGATATGAATCTTTGCCAGTTATTTATATTAAAAATATCTTTTGTCAGTCTGTTGTTTTTATCTTTAAACTTTATATTGCCTTTTGTTTGTTTGTTTACAGGTTTGTTCCTTTGTTACTTTTATTTTTCTCTCTTTCATACATTACAACCAGACCACAGTTTCCCCTCCCTCCACTCCTCCCAGTC
>PVIU01019514.1:0-36235 GCA_004026605.1 Ondatra zibethicus
TTTTTATCTACAGCTATTTTCTCAGTTATAACTAACCAGCATCAATTGTCCCAAAAAAGCAAAAGTTTCACTTTAGTGGTTCTGAATTTAAAGTACCAATGGTCCTGACAGAGTTTCTAAGGGAACTTCCCCCTGAAACTCCACAAGCCCAGCCTCCATTGTTTGCACTTCTCCCAGCAGCGTCTTCTAAGATCTCAAAAGAGCTCGTTCTGCTCTGTGCACTCAACTTCTTTTCCAGTCCAAAGTTCCCAAGTCCTTCTAGTATCCTCCCTGAAACATATGCTCAGGTCTGTCACAGCAATACCCCACAGCTTGGTACCAATTTCTGTCTTTGTTAGGGTTTTCATTGCTCTTATAAACACCATAACCCAAAGCAATTTGGGGAGGGAAGGGCTTATTTCAATTTATAGCCCCACATCACATTCCATCCCGGAGGGAATTCAGGGCCAGCACAGACAGGGAAGGAATGTGGAGACAGAAGTTGATACAAAAGCTACAGAGGAGTACTGCTTACTGGCTTGCTCCTTGTGGTTTGCTCAGTCTGCCCCCTTATGCCCTCCAGGACCAGCAGCCCAGAGATGGCACCATCCCCAGTGAGCTGGGCCCACCTACCTCAATCATTAATCAACAGAGTGCACCACAGACTGACTTACAGACAACTCCTATGGAGGTATTTTTCCTGTTGAGATTCCCTCTTCGCAAATGGCTCTAGCTTGTGTCCAGTTGACATAGAACTAACCAACACACGGAGCAAGACAATTAAAAGGGGTGGGGAAAGAAGCGTTTTGGCTTCAAGTTTGAGAGAGGTTTCAGTCTACCACAGTTGC
This sequence comes from Ondatra zibethicus, assembly GCA_004026605.1. NCBI lineage: Eukaryota > Metazoa > Chordata > Mammalia > Rodentia > Cricetidae > Ondatra > Ondatra zibethicus. The sequence goes on from PVIU01019514.1 coordinate 828, forward strand.
CAGTTTTGTTGTCTCTGGCCCAGGGATGCTGTAGCACACCATGCCATGGGGCAGGTGGAGCAACTGCTCCCTCGTGGTGGTTAGAAAGGAGACGGGAAAGGTGGGGACAAGGACCAGCCTCTAATGGCCACTTAAAATCCCTCTCCCCAAGCCAGCCCCCACCTCCCAAAGTTTCCATCACCTCTTACAATAGTGCCACAGCTAGGTATTAATCCTTCAACACATAAACCAATAGGGGCAAATTCCTACCCAAACCATTGCAAGTAGTGTGCTCTAGTTAATCCACCACGCTCAGTATTATATCACACATGGGTGCTGCGCATGACAATGGCCACCACACAGAGCTGATGCTCCATCAGAAGACTGGGTGCAAAAACAGTTTCAGAGAGGAGAAAGAACAGTATTTTAAAGACCCACTTGCAATTTTATCTCTATTTCCATGTGTCAATCATCTCTAGGTTATTGGAAAAGAATCCAGGACTTGGCAACAGAAGGGAAAATGGAAAAAAAATTACATGGCTATGTAACTAGGCTTCTGTGAGCAGCGGCACTTTATCTCATTAGCAGCCTGGTCCTCTCCTAGAACTACGTCAGGGTTCTGCATGTGGTCCGTCTGACCTCTCTTCCCGCTGGAATTTCTATGCTGTTTATTTTGAAAGTGATTTATAGGAATCACTGGCCAGGATCACATTTAAATCTCTAAGAGTAATCAGTGTGATAAAATTTGTGACATTTTCTTCCATCATGCAAGAAACATGCTCATCTGTTCCCATGGAAAACTTTCGAGAGGCTCTGAGGTAGCCACAGACGTGGGAGGGGGGCTACTGGCTCATCAAATGTTTTCTGATTAAAACTCAGAATGGAGGACAGTGTATTCCAGGATCTAAAAACATGCAAACAAACATGTATTTTTTTCCTCATTGATGTCTGAGGTCTCTGGATGTCCCCATAATTACTTCTAACAGAGGAAAACAAGCTGATGCATGCCTGTGTAAGTGGCTCTCAGCAACCTCTCAGCCTTCCACAGCACCATAGCACACTGATCCCCCTCAGCCCAAGGATTAATACTGTAGACTGTGGGCGCATGCGCTCAGGAACCTCACAGGTTTCCATGGATACCTGAATTCTAGTGCCAGTGCACATTTACTATTGCTTTTCTTGTCACCAAGAGTCCTGTAAACACGCGTGCTTTAGGATTTTGTGCAGAAATTTGGATTTTATAGAGGACCAGTCAAAATTACCCTTTTCCTGCTGCCCAGAATGATTTCCCCCTAGGCTCAAGTCTAACCCACTATCTGTGGCATTCTTTCAATGATGTGTTTTTATTTATAAGACCTATAAAAGACAAAAAATGTTAACTGCATTGTCAGTATTACTTTTAAGTGACATACTTACAGTATAAAAGTGTTGAAATTGATAAGACAGCTTATTCTATATTTTAAAATGGAAAGAAGCAAAGAGAGAGCGCAGAAGCAGGGCCATAATGTATATAGATATTTTTCTTTCTCTAAATGATGAAACATGTGCTTTCAGGGGTACCCTTCAGTTATTTTATTGAGCCATTATAGTTTCCTTACATATGTTAAGCTTTTTATATTTTAAAAAGCCATTCACAAATCTGTGAAGATGGCAGGCTATGTTATGATTCCCCCACTTCATTGTTGAGTAAGCTCAGGAGGTCTGAGGAATGTGCTTTTGTCCTATAGCTAGCAAGGTACAAACCTAGGATTAGACCTTGAAACTTCCATTTTACTGTCCAGACCTTTCCCCTGGGCAGAATGCATGCTGCCTCTATCGAAGGTGCATCCATGTTCTTCTTTGCCATGTACTGACAGGTTTCTGTACCTCTGATTTGGATTTCATGAAAGTGTAAGGTTTAGTAGCCAACCCTTGACTGCCCCAAGAGTTGGCTCAGTTGGCCAATTTAACAAGGTTAGTCATTTCCCACTAACCTAGCTCCAGGCAAGCAGTAGTCACACATACCAGAGCCTGAACAAACCCTATCTACTTAAGGCATCATTAAGGGAGCAGCTGGCTAGTTCCAGCCCTCGGGACCAAGAATATGCCATGTAGAGCGAGGAAGAGAGCAACTTGCTCTTTGTCCTTTTCCAGACAGCCGAAGTCAAGGAAGAAGCTTTTACTTTCACAGAGTTGCTTGATGGGAAAGAAGCAGGGTTTGGGCTGTTTAAATGACTCTTTCAACTCACTCGCGCTCATGTAACCCACAGCTTCCACAAACTCCCAAGCATTATCTTCATAAGGCCCTGGGGTTGTCACAAAGACCACTTATCACACCAGCTCTTAATTACCTTATATTTATGCAAGTCTTTTATTTTGAGAGGATTCTTTTCAGTATATACAGTGCTTATTCATTTTACTTTGATATTTACTTATTTTATTTTCATTTTATATTCCAATCACAGTTCTCCCCCCTTCATATCTTCCCTTTAGTTTCCCCTCCCCATTTATTTCTCCCGACAGGTAAGTGCTCCCATGGGGAGTCAATAAAGTCTGGCACATTAAATTGGGGCAGGACCAAGCATGGCATCCCACCATTGGGGATGGGCTCCATCAAATTGGCTCATGTGCCAGGGATAGATCCTGGCACTAGGGGTCCCTCAGATGGTCCAAGCTTCACCACTGTCTCCCACATATGGAAGGCATAGTTTGGTCCCATGGAGGCCTCCACAGCTGTCAGTCTAAAGTGTTGTGAGCCACAAGTACTATACAGTAGAAGTACAGCTGACAGATCACTAGACAAACTCACGGGAGTAGTGAGGAACCCAATTTGCAGAGCCTCGGGAACACCTGTCTTCCGAATAGTCACTGTCAATTCTGTAGAAATCTTGTGAATCCATAGCCTTTCTCCTTTCCAAAGTGGGACTCATCCCGAAACATCCCAGCAGTGTATAGATCCTTCCTTAGACATGACTTTTCCTGTATTGGTGATTGGATGACCTTGCCTCACACTGTGGGGCACTCGCATGAAAGCATTCTCTCATTCAAACCTTTGTTCTCATAATCAGTCCACATCAAGCTAGCCCCATCCTTAACTAATCCAACGGGCATCTACAGGGGAGCTTCACAGCCACACCCCCTCTGAGAACTGGTGCCTACTCTCTTTGTCAGTCTCTTATCCATCTTATTAGCCCTAAGAAATACATGCTTGGCATCATTGTTTTTTTTTTCCCCCAGAGAATTGTTAACTATTTTGTGTGAATTATATAAACTGGAAACCTTGTGGGACTGGGAGGAACATCGAAGAGGAACATAGAAGAGGAATATTGAAAGGGAACAGCAATGAACAGCATGGAACATGGAGGGGAACATCGAGAGAATGGAGAGAGCTTTGGAAAGACCATGGGAAGACTAAATAGAACATGATGAAAAAACTCACGTGCGTTAACTTATTTACCCTTAGGGCATTTTAGTCAGTGTTCCCCTGCGACAGTGGTCCTTCTGGATCCTGAGAGGTATGGGGTGCTGGCATCCCCCATATAAACCTCAATACTGGAGCGTAGTAGAATGGGCACCTTGTTGGTTCCCGGCCACCCCCCACTAGCTTAGACCCGAAATAATCACACAGAAACTGTATTGATTAAATCACTGCTTGGCCCATTAGCTCTAGCTTCTTATTGTCTAACTCTTACATCTTAATTTAATCCATCTCTATTAATCTGTGCATCACCATGAGGTCGTGGCCTACCAGCAATGTTTCAGCACATCTATCTTCAGCGCCCTGACTCTGCCTTCTTCCTCACAGCATTGCATTTACTTTTCCCCACCTAGCTCTGTTCTGCCTTGCAATAGGTTCAAAGAAGTTTCTTTATTCATTAACCAATAAAAGCAACACATAGACAGAAGGACCTCCCACACCACTAGAGTTCATGAGTTTCCCTGAGCTTGGTTCAGCTGTCTTTGTAGATCTCTCCAGCATGATCTTCATCTCCCTTGCTTGTATGGATTTCCAGAGCTCGGTCTGGTGCTCTGTTGTGGATCTATGAATTTTTACCTTGATTTTTGAGATACTTAAGTTTACCCCAGCCTCTAGCTTTTTGTTTTCTTGTATCTGTTTAGTTTTTAAAGGATGGATGCTTAAACATATTTGTGGAGTACACGATAAAGTTTTAATACATTTTATACATTGTATAATAATCAAATGAGTGCCACCTTCTTCATTGATTTTATTTTTGGTGAGAAAAACATTTAAAAATCTTCTCTTCTAACTATTTAAAAATATCCAAGATAATATAGTTAACCTGTTTCTTGTTGTTCTTATCATTATTATTTTCAATTTTTATGTTTTATTTTAAATTAAATAATTAAATATTATTATTTTTAATACAAAAGTAAGGCTGTAGAACTCTGCTATAGATCGGGGGCAGTGCATTGCTGTGGCATGGACGAGGCTGGGGTTAAATCCCAGAGCCACTAAATAAAGAAATCTGCATAAGATTTTGATTTTGCTGTCCCGTGGAGGAAGGACTCTGTATACAGGATGACTCTCAGCTAAGAAGCCTGACCTCTGTTATAACCGGGAGACTCTAAGCTCAGAAATCCATGTCTCAGGCCTCTCAGCAACAGCCAGGAACCAAGGAGCTAGAGGTGCAAGTGGGGAATATTTTATTAAGTGTAACACACACACGCACACACAAACACAAATGTGTACGTGTATGCTTGGTTGGAGGCCTCCATCTAATGCCGCACATGTTATTGCTTTTTGTCTCCATATGGTAAAAAGACAAAGGACAGCTCTTGTTTTCTCCCAGAGCTGTTGCTTAGACAAGGACTTGGCATTTATTTAATAAAAGACGTGACTAAATTGTGTCCCTTACGGTTATTTCAAAGCTTCAAACCTTATAACCCAAATAGGCTCTGACTCTAACAGAAAAAAACAAAATTTTTTCTTACCAGGAAAAAAAATGAGGAAAATAACATCTGGGCCCATCAGTACTGTGCATAGCTTTCTGACCCCGGGATAACTCTCCATGTAGACAAGCTTTGCCTTGCACAGTCTGGGGTCATCCTTTCTGAACAGGAGTGGTAATTCTGTGCTGTCCACGCATAGGGTGCCAGGGAATGACCAAGTCTCTCCCATCTACAGAGAGAAGGAAGAACTCCGTCTTGCACACAAAGCTTTCTCTCTCCTGTAAATTTCATGCGGTGGGAGAATTGCATTTGCTTTCGGCCAGATGCATCTTCTCCACACCTGGCAGGGATCTAGAACTGAAATGACAAGATTTATTTCATCTTAATTCTATTATGAGGCATTTAGTCACAAATACCCCCAAAATGAAACAATCATTTATCATCTTGCCCTGACTGAGCACCTCTCCTCCGCTGACATTCATGAATCGGTAATGCCGAGAGGAGGCTGGATGATTAAGTGTCCGATTAGAGAAAACAGATTAACCTGGCAAACGTCATAAATTTAGCTCATAAGCAGGATGGCTTCATAAGTGCTCATGCTAACTCTCCTGTATAAAATCTTACACCGCCTCCTTCTGTGATGGCTCAATTCGAACGGCTAAGGAAAAGATCCCAAAGGGCATATCTGATTCGGTTCATAACTAAAAGGGAACCTTGGAAGAAAAACACTAACTCACGAAGAGCACACCTACTGCCTCTCACAGACTCTCATTTTCTACGTTGCCACTTGAAGGTCCCAGATGCCTCTTTACAGATGACTTTCTATGCACTCTGTTTAGAAGGTGTCACAGCTGACCCTGAGCTGCAGGTCCAGGAGACTGACCCATAGCCATCTAAACAGACCCTGATCCCTTAATGACCAAGCAGCTGACTACTAGATAGTTAGTTCTCCCATGTGACCAACATGGAATCCAGCAGCTAATGCTTTGCATGGATGGGGGTGTCTTTGGGTTGAAGTTCCATGTATACCAGTGCACAAATCTAGGCTATGACTCCTTTTAAGCAAAGTCCTGTGCAGCTGTCAGAAAAGCTCAGTGAGCAGTCTGCCCCTCCTCCCCTGGCTGGAGTTTCTGGGCAGTCTTTTAAGCTGGCTGGAGGGAAGAGATCCTTGTCATCCACAGGTATATTTTTAGCCTCAATGGCTGTTTTTCTGAAGTCTTGTCCTGCCTGCTCTGCCTAGCCTAAAAAGGCAGAAGTCAAGCTGAGTAAGGGACCTCTTCTGTCGAGATCCAGGACATCTTCAGGGCAGAGGAAGATGCCTCTTGTCCTTAATGAAGGCCAGCCCCATCCCATCCCATCCCATCCCATCCCATCCCATCCCATCCCATCCCATCCCATCCCATCCCATCCCAAGCCAGGTAATTTCCCACTTGGGAAAGCAGCACCCAAGGTCTAGGGGATGGAGGACCCCCTTTTACCCTTTCTCCTTCTCTTTCCCCACGCTGAAGCTGCTTTTGGCATGTGGGTAGGGTCATGGCTAGTCTGTCCTCGCTGGCCCTTGGTCTCTAGGTCAGTCTAAGTAAGACTGCTTTGGGTGAATGCATGCAGGTGTGTATGAGTCACGGATATTTCCACAGTAACCCATCTTCCACTCTTTGTTGAGTCACAGATCTAGACATTTCTTTAGGATGCAGGCAGAGGAGACAAACCTTTGGCCCAAAAGGAATCCGGGTCCAGCTGGGACACTGTATATAACTTGTATCCACAATGACTATACCCAAACATTTCTGGGCTCCACACAACATATCATCCTTAAAACTGTGACACCCAGTAAGGCCAGAGCTTGATACCACAGAAGTTTGTCACAGGAAGGTCCTGGTTGCTGAGAGGATGAAACCAAGCAGGTACCAGGCTGGGGCTGAGCTGTGAGCAGGTTTGTGTGTCTGCTCCAGCTGGCTTGAAGGGCCCAGTGTTTGGCAGGCGGGCACCGAGGTAGGAGCGGGTGGGGGTGGGGAGACGACTTAGCAGATGGGATTGGCAGCACAGAGCCCCAGTGTATGCCGAGAATTTTGAGAGTCCTGGCCTGCGGTATACACCGAGGATGTGGGGGTTTTTGGCCTGCGGTGTGCACAGAAAATCAGGGGATCCCAGACTTGTGGGGGGATCTGGGTGGAGGGAAGGGCTCAGGTTTGGGGCGAGCGCGGAAGACTGGGCACTGGGAGCCTAGGACCGGCGGTGCAGTGCAGGAGCCGAGCAGGCGCGCGCCAGGAACCCGCGGAGGGAGCCGGGGTGGCGCGGGCCCTGGCGTTGACGCTGCGGGAGGGTGACTGTGGCCTAGGCGGTGGCCTTGGCCTCGGGGGTGGTGCGGATGAAGTCGCCCAGGGGCTGCTAGTGGCGCCGCAGCGAGGCCTGGGAGAGCCCGGGAAGCCCGCCGCTGCCTCCAGGGCCACAACACAAGCCCCAGCTTGAGCAGGGAGGTGCGTTGGGGGAGGGGAGGGAGGCCCTCTAGGCGCTAAGCAACCTTGTTTAGACCCTGGATCCATAGGAAAGTTCAGAGGCGAGAGAGCACCTGACGTCCGTCATCCAGTCCCCTCTTTTTATAAATGGGGAGCAGGGGGATTAAAGAACCTGCTTCCAAGTCGGGAAAACTGTTGAGAGGCAGAACAGAAATTGGAAACTCAAACCGCTCGGCAGGGCCGATTTCTCAGCTCTCTTCTCACCATAATAGTGACTACAAATAGGTGACAGTATTGTCTTCGATCTTGGACCGTGGTCGGTGATATTATTTGGCATTTAGTCCTATGATTATAACTCAGGTTCTGGAAAAACGTGAGAGAGTCTCGAGTTCTTGGTTCCTCTTTCATTTAACATTTACTAGGCAGGTATTTGTGCCAGGCACTGTTCTAGAAACTGAACGTCTCTAGATAAACAAGAATCAGCCCTCCGTACAGGAAAGCAGAGAAGGTCCCCAGACACCAGTTACAAAGGCAGGTTCAGGAAGGGAATGGGTGAAGAAAAAAATAGAGCGTACCAGGGAAATTCAGGAGGTGTCATTATGGCACGCTGAGAAATGATGGGAGCAGGGGAAGGCCTCAGAAGATGGCATCCTTACTGGATCTAAGTTAAAGGGAAGAGGCCAAGATTTCTATGGAGGCAGTACTATGGAGGAGCCTAGGAAGATTCAAAGCCCAGTATGGCTGTGCTATGCCTGAAGGTTGGTTTGGGATTGATCTGTCCCCAAATGAAACCTATCAGGTGCAGGTTAAATGCTGGTTTAAGGATCCATGCTTCCCCAAAGTCTGAGTGTAGGCATTCTAGACACACCTCTTCACAGAAGCCTCCCAGTGTGGCACTGCTGTGGATGGAACGGGGAAACGATCCGAATCGAACTGGGAAACTCTTGGAGACTAGAAAGCCAGTGGAAAGGTAGTGTTACCCGCTTCCGGTAACATTCTTGGAGGTAGACAGTAAAAAGTTCTCCTGGGTATCCATCCTACAACACAGGCGGCCTTGTAGACATCTGAGCAGCACTTGTGAAATGTCCCTATACCCGTCTCTGCACAGGGCACTTGTTTCTTTTGATGTATCCCGAGATACTTCTGACATTGTGCATTAAACAGAGCAGCCCGTTTTTGAAAACTAAATCCCTCATACAAGATTGAGTGCCTATGTTCAAGTCAGTCTTCATTATACACCCTATGGTTCTGTGCAAGGGAGCTGTTGAGTAAATCTTCATAGCCCCTTGCCTAAGGTCTGATCCTGGAAACTACAGAGATGGGTCTAGCATCACCTGGAAAGGCTTCCAGGGCAGAAGAGAAAAAGGGACTCCCAGCAAGGCTCCCTTGGCTCATATGTCTTCGTGCTTTTGAAGCTTCTCTCTGCAGTGGACCTCTGAGAAGCGGGAAAGTTGCAGTGATTTTTTTTTTAGCAACATTTCCTCTGATTAATTATTAATTATATTCAGTGGTGTAAAAGAGCATGAAATTGGCATAGGAAGATAGACTTGAAATTGAATTTCAGAGTTGTCACTCCCTGCTTGCGTGACTTCAGACCTGGCATGCTGGTCTCTACAATACAGTCGCCATTCCAATCCTTCAGCAGCTATGTTACAGCCCCACCACTTTCCCTCCCATCATTCCCTTAAACCCCAAGAACCACTATTTATCCCCTAAGTTTTTAACTTTGTCATTTCAAGAACATTACAGGGTGGAACCACAAAGAATGCAACCTTCTGATATTGTTTTGTATTTTTAATTTTTATTTTTTTTCTGCTCAGCATAATTCTCTGGAGATTAATTCAGGTTTTGTTGACAAGTATTAGTTGTACATATTAAAAGTATTATATTTCTATATATTTATAGAGTATACACCAGTTCAGTTCAGCCACTTCCTCCTGCACCAGTCAGTTCCAGTTGTTATTCTACTTTCAAATAGACTTTTAAAGCATCTGCATGAAAAAGAATATGCAGAACTTGCCTTTTTTATGTCTGGCTTATTTCATTTATTTGTCTCCTTGGACTGTGTTTTTGAAATTCCTTATATATCCTGGATGACAGCCCTTCCTTGCCAAACATAGTTTACAAATATTCTCTCCCATCCTGTGGGCTGTCTTTTCATGCGGTTGCTTGCTTAACTTACTGTTTGGAAGGTTTTAGTTCTGTGTAATCTCGCTTGGCTATTTTTGTTGTTTCCTATGCTTTGGGCAGTCCCATCCAGACAATCATTAGCTGTGTTTACATCTTAAAATACCTCCTGTGTTTTCTTCTATGACTTCTAAAATGTCTGGTCTGCTATTAGGTCTTCGACATACTTTGAGTTGATTTTTAGATAAACCTCCTGTACATGAATGCTAGATTTAGGGATGTTCTCAGCAATTATTTCATTGGACAGATTTTCAGTGCCTTTACTTTTAATCTTTTCTGGTATTCCATCTGAGATCTAGATGATATAGATAGAGATAGAGACAGATATAAACAGGTAGCCTTCAAATTCACATACTATTTCTTCCATTACGTCTAGTCAGTTGTTAAGGCTTTCAAGGGTTATATATTTTATTTGATTCATTGGCTTCCTCTTTTCCAAGGTTTCTGCCTGGTTCTCCCTGCAGAATTCTCATTTATATCCTAAGTCATCTGCCTAATTTCATTTAGCTGTTAATCTCTGTTCTTCAGAATCTCGTTTTGATTATCTTATAATCATTCTTTGAGATTTCATCCACTTTAATTTCTTAGGAATCTGTTGCTAGAGATTTACTATATTCTTTTGGAGATATTGTATTACCCCCTTTCATATTTTTTTTTTGTGCTCTTACATTGAGATTTGCACATTTGCTGCGTCTGATGTTCTACCACCTTGCAGGGGTGACCTTGGTAAGTGGCTTTCTTCTGAAGCTGTGTCTTGGAGTGTCGGTTTGTTCTGCAATGTTGACTTTGATTCTAGCCGATTTGATTATAGTATTGTAGTACAGTTTCCCTATAACTTCCATGACTACAGCTTATGAGTTTAGGCATGATACAGAGTGCAGCAGAGTCTTAGACCCATTCTCCCTATGTGCCGTGAAAGTGAGATACTTTTGCAGTTCTGGTGGGTGTAGCATTGATAGAGGCCATGGCACAGTCTGTGTAGGCCTACTGCTACTATTTCCTTGGTGGCCCCATCAGATGATGATGTTTCCATCCAACTATTGGTATTCTGCCACTGGCAAGGAACTCTGCTTGCAGGAGCCAGGACTCTTAGAGTGGGACCCACTGGACTCCTGTTGGGGTGTTCCTGCCCAGTCCTAATAGCATTAAGGTTAGAATTGACCAGATGGCAGCCAGACAGAAGTGGGGTAGTGTTTCTTGCTCCTGCTTCAAAGACTCTTCCTGCCAATGAGTGAGAGCAGGGGACAGAGTTGAGCCACATTTCTGTCAAGAGGTTCTCTTTGACTGTGTATGACTGAGGTAGGACCTGGACTTACGGGATTGCCCAGGACCTTTCCATCGCGCCCCTGTATGCTTGAGAATCATGGGGATTCATTCCCCACATTATTCATAACAGGTGCATGAATACAGGTCTTGGGGAAAGGGCCTTGGGTAGCGTGTGACATCTCCCTTCAGTCCTGCCACTGGCCCTTGTCCACACATGGCTAACTATATCCTGCGCCTCAGAGAGCAAGTATGCTGGTCTCCAGGTGTTCAGAGGCAGCACCTTTCAATCTCCTCAGTTATGGCTACAGAGCAGGGTGAGCATCCAGCAGGTTTAGCCGCAGTTACCTTGCTATGCTATGTTGGGTTCAAGAGGCCAAGCCAGTGCTGGGGAGTGGTTGTGGAATACAGGAGAAGAAAGTATGCAGGAATGTTTCGATTCCTGAAAACATCAGCTCACTTTTCAAGATAGGTGGTGGCTACCCTACCCTGGGCCTTCCCTAGGGCCATGTAAGATCCATTTCCAAAGCCAGGCTTTTGTGCAGGACTTGGGCTACTAATCTAAATGCTGCGCTGCAAACTGATCATTCGGTAGCTAGGATTATCAGCCTCCGCATGGATGGAACCTCCTGGAACACTCTCTTTTACATCACTCCTCCAAAACGAAGACTCCTTTACCCACACTGTGGAGCCGGGGTGGCAGGTGCTTTACTCTTTTGGTTTTTTTGGCTTTTGGCGGGGGCATACCACCCAGTTCCCAAATAAATCACTCACACGGAGGCTTATTGTTAGTTATGAATGCCTGACTTTAGCTTGGCTTGTTTCTCATCAGATTTTCTTAAATTATCCCAACCACCTTTTGTCTCTGGGCTTTTATCTTTCTTGGTTTCTGTATACACTTCTTTACTTCTTTCTCCATGGCTTGCTGCATAGTTGGGTGTCTGGCCTCGGGTGTCCTCCTCTCCTTGTTCTCTTGCTCCTCTTCTTCCTTATTTCTCCTCCTATTTATCCTCTCTGCCTGCCAACCCCACCTAGCCTTTCTCCTGTCTTGCTATTGGCCATTCTGCGCTTTATTAGACCATTGGGTGTTTTGGGACAGGCAAAGAATCACAGCTTCACAGAGTTAAACAAAAGCAGTGTAAACAAAAGCAACACACCTTCAGATAATATTCCCCATCATATTACTATGGCCCCATGTGTCTGAATTGTACTAGACTGCAGTCTCTGTCCTGAGGCTTCCCAGTGCTCTCTGATTGGCCTCTTGGTGCAGCTCTGTGTGGATTACTCAGGGGGGGGTGAATATTGGATTTTTTTTATAAGACACTCTTATTTTAAAAAATACTTATTAATTTACTTTTTAAATTTATGCCCCTGTGTGTGTACCTGTGTGACTTTATGGGCCTGTAAAGACCAAAGGGTATCTGATGCCCTGGAACTGGAATTACAGTGAGCTGCCTGATGTATGTTCTGGGAACCAAACCCAGGTCTTTTCCAAAGCATCAAGTGCTTTTAACCGCAAGCTATTTCTCCAGCCCCATGTAGTAAGCATTTCTATTCAGCCATCTTGAATCTTGAGAGAGTGCAAGTGTTGGTTGCCATTCACCCACTGAAGGTCAGCAGAGCTGTTTGAAGCTATTAGGAATAAAGCCACTATAAATATTTGCATACCAGGTTTTGTTAAACAAAAGTCTTCTTTGACTTCGTCCCTTGAGGTAGATGCTTAAAGATAAAATTGCTGGGTCATATCTTGGTAATAAGATAAAAATGTAAAGACATGGGCAAACTATTTCCAGTGTGGCTGGATCACTTTGCACTCCCCCGACAATGAACCAGCGAGCCAGTGGCTCTACATCTTTGCCAGAGTTCGACATTACCTCTCTATTCCGTTTGAGCTGTGCTGAGGGACATGGAGTAACGTTCCATTGCGGCTGTGATATACATTTCTCTAATGGGTAGTGATGAATACAGCTTGTTTAAAATCTCTTTAATTTCTGAAATATGAAAGGTGGCTGCGTTTTTTCTGCTTACATTCTAATTGAACTGTTTGCCTTTCCACTGTTGAATTTTAAGAAATTTGTTTATTCATTTATTACTCTTAATTGTGTGTATGAAGAGGTGGGGATGGATTTATACCCATGAGTGCACTGTCCACAGAGGCCAGGAGAGGGCAGCAGATAACCTGGAGCTGGGGTTACAAGCAGTTCTGAGTCATCCGATGAGGATACTAGGGACTGAACTCAGGCTTCTCCAAGCAGCCCTTTCTCTGAAACCACTGAGCCACCTCTCCAGCTGGATCCTGGGAGTTCTACATGTGTTCTTGATGCTGTCTTCACTTTTGCACTGTGAATATTTTTTAATTTTGAGGATAAACAGTTTATTGAGTTTTCATTCTATGAATCATACTTTTGATAGTAAATATAAGTATTCTACCAGCTTTTAACACCAAGGCTCTTTTTTCTTTTCTTTTTTCCTATTTCTCATGTGTGTGTGACATAAGATCTAAGCTGAAGTCTATTGGTGGTGGTGGGCTACCTTCCACTGGAGATAACTCAATTACCCTAGTACCAGTTGCTGAAAATCTGTTGTGAGACAACAGATAATTCTCAACGGTTGAAACTATTCGCTGAGTTCACTTTTCTTTATTTTAAGAAACAACGGCTTTGAACCTGGAACTGCGAGCTGTTATTTCAGCTACACTGCTTGAAGTTCTGGAGTCCCGGAAGCCACGTTTAGGAAAGTGGTAAGCTAATAGTATCCGAGGTTCCGTCTCGCATCCACTTGCTAGGATATGTAAGAGGTCAGTGTGAGAACTCACACCCCCCCCACAGGGTTCTTCTCTCAGCTTCTGGAGGGTCACTTCCACGGCATGCTTGTTGCCCTGCCCTCTCTTTTTTCATAAATTATGATAGGCTTTGCGTAATATCCGCTTGCACTTTATAAGTCAGGTTTCAGACCATATGTCAGAGAATGAAGAACATTAGATATTAAAGCTATATCATGAAGTCACCCGTTCCATAAAGCCATACAACATGTCTCAGAGACAGAACAAGGACCAAGTCACATACGAAACATGGTCCAGTATAAAGCGGACAACAGTATGTCTTACCTGCCTGTGTAGTTCCTGCCGGTTCCATTCACAAGAGATACTTTGCACAGTTTTTTGAGATAAAAGTCATTCTACTTGTTATGTTCATCTTTGTTATTGTAGAAGTTGTGTTGTTGTTGTTTGGTTTTTCAAGACAGGGTTTCTCTGTGTTGCCCTGGCTGTCCTGGAACTTACTCTGTAGACCAGGCTAACTCAGAGATCCATATGCCTGCCTTCTAAATGAGGCAACGGAGGCTCTGCCTGAGTGACCTGCATAGTAGCAGAACCTGCATGTGGCAAGTAGAATTCAGGGAGTTTCATCAAAAAGTTGAAGTTGAAAAGAGAGCCTTTTTATCTGTAAAATGGGCTAATAGCATAATAAACTCAAATAGAAATGAAGGTTTTGCAGCTCAATGTGGTTAATTGAGATAACATTTTTTGTAAAGCTTGTTACATTTCCAAGTATCCCCCGTTGAAATGGGGATATTTAATTATTAATGGTAGTTATTAATAGACACTTGGCCAGAATAGGCTTCGATTTCCGCAGGCTGTTGGGGGCTTGCTGATTTGTACTCATGGAAAATATGATTGTTTATATCATAGTCTAGGACCTGTTTTTCCTAGTAGTGACCAAATTATGAACTTCCAAATTAAGTAAGGTGCAAAAAAAATTGTGAGGGTGGCTAGACTTAATGCTTCATATAATTGCTTTAGTAGCTGTTTCTCAACAGAAGGGCTGTCACATGTGGCTGAGTCTCTGTGACAATGTGGTGAGTGAAGACGTCAACAGACAGCACGTACACACTCAGGGAAACGCCCTCCAAATGTTAATTGTTGCTGGGAAAAAACATCGGCCTTCTAGAGTGCCAAGAAAGACAGACAGGAAGGAAGGAAGGGAGCGAGGGAGAGAAAGGAACAGGGTATTCCCAGGTGCTTAGCCTGTGCTATTACAATCATAATTTAGGGGAGTTTGGGGTTCCTCGCACTTGTATTTCTTTGGCGGGGAACCTGCAGAGCTGCAGAAGGGGGATAAGGTGAAGAGCATCATTGTTGAGTAGAGGCTGCGCATGCCTGCAACGCGTATTCTTCCTTTGACTGTGGATAGACGCACACGGCTTCCTCTTGCTGACTCATTCTATTTCTGTGAGTGCACAGAAAGTATAACTTCTGCCGAAGCCAGCTGTCAGAACCCTATGTACCTTCTAAAGGGTATTGATTTAGAAGGAGAAAATGCTGCCGCCTTGGACGTCCCAGGCAGTGTTCATCAATGCAGTGAGCTTCTCCACTTCGCAAACTGGCTGCTTCTGCATCAGGCCACCTTGCACTGTTTCTGGAATCACAAGTGAAGCAGGAAGGGATGGGGTGGGGTGGGTTGTCATGGTTACAGTGACAAAAAAGATGTAGCAGGTGGAAGCCAGAGCCTTAAACACGCTACAGTACAGAGCACATTCTGAACTTGGAAGATGTGTTCCAGAGCCTGCACTGCACATGAATGTCTGGCTTGACATCCATCTGGCTTGTAACTTGTCCCTGCTTAAAATAAAATGGCAGAGTGGGTTTTGCAGTACAGGAGATCTCTTACATATTTTAATGTTCACGGTGTTCAGCATCCACTCACACCTCTGCTTCTTAGTTGTATTGTGCAGCACATAGCCCCCTGAAAGGATTCCAATCTTAGACTCTCGACCCCCGACTTCTTTCACACAACGAAAGCAAGAGCAGACTGATGCTTTCTAGTATTTTAGTACGTTTACGTATAAAACAAACTTACATTTGCTTTCTCTTTATTGTTTCTTCCTGCTCCAAAGAAGGCATACTTTCATACTTAATACTACTGCAATTTTATGTAGAGGGAAGTTCTACAAACCATGAATTCTAGATTTAAAGAACGATCATGGTAAGGAAGCATTGTTGCAGAGAATTACGTCAGAGCTAATTTGTGCTTGCATGCTAGCTAGCACATACAGAATCATCCAAAGAAAACATGTTGGGGGTCTGAGTCATTACCTGGGGAGGTCGTCTCAGTAATTTCTGTGTCCCTCCCACTTTAGCGGAAGCTTTCCTTGGACTCTCTTTCTGTGAGTTGTACCAGCAAGACCATCTCTGTGCCTTTCGTTGCAGATGGAGTCTAGTGACTGCTTCAGTCTGGCCTGTCCCGACAACCCTCACCCAGGAGACTTGATTGAAGTGTTCCGCCCTGGCTATCAGCACTGGGCACTGTACTTGGGTGACGGCTATGTTATCAACATTGCACCTATCGGTAAGATTTGTTCCCAGCGGCCTCTGGGAGCTTTGTGGTTGTTTTGAAATAAAAAGGGACCATGAACAAAATCATAAAGCAGAGAAAATATAGAAACTAAGTCCAATGAATTTACAAAATGATATTCAAAGACCAAGACATCATTTAAAAGATTCCACAGACATAGCCAGGCATAAAGGTACATGCCTTTAATCCCAGCACTCAGGAGGCAGAGGCAAGTGGATTTCTGTGAGTTCGTGGGCCAGGACAGGCTCCAAAGCTACACAAAGAAATCCTGTCTCAAAAAACAAAACAAAAAAAAATCCACAGACTAAATCATACAAAATTAAAAGAAACCCCTATATTAAAAAAAAAATCCTACTTACAAATAAATGACTGAGGATGACATTGAGCGCAAATGTAGCTAAGTTCTATGTCCTTATGTCTCACACAAGCAGGTGGTTTTATTAATTTGGCAGCTATTAATAGGTTGTACAGTATGTGCTGAATGCTAGTGTAGGCACTGGGGCTACACAGCTGTATAGACAGCTCCATGGTGGTGCTCACATTTTCACAGACAGAGGGAGAGAACAAGAGCAAATTATAG
This sequence comes from Ondatra zibethicus, assembly GCA_004026605.1. Lineage (NCBI taxonomy): Eukaryota > Metazoa > Chordata > Mammalia > Rodentia > Cricetidae > Ondatra > Ondatra zibethicus. The sequence continues at coordinate 17,534 of PVIU01019514.1, forward strand.
ACGTGTTAGGAAGGATGTGGAAAAATAAGTGAAGAAGGTGGTTGGTGAAGCGCTGAATACGGGAAGATGGGAGGCAGGGAGGGGGAGGGGTTCTATAGTTAGGAAACTTCTGCAAGGAAGCAGCCAGGGAAGTGAAAGCTTCAAAGAGATGAGAGAAGTAGTTCCCGGCGTACCTGGGAAATTGGTGCCTCTGAGGAGAGATAGGGAACACCATGATTCCAAGCCACAATTAGGAAAGTTTGGAAACACTTGACAAAAGAAGAGAACAGAAATTTCAACTTTGTATTCACCTGCAGGTTAGAGACAAAGACACTGACTGATTTTGTGCCCATCTCATTAGCAAAGGATAAAACGACAGCACCCGGTAGAGATGGAGACAGTGAAATTAGTACAAGTGTATCAATGGAAATAGAGAGTGTTCCATTCGCAAGACAGCTGAACAGTATGCGTTAAGAGTCTTAGAAGATTTCTTAAGTTCTGTATCTAATTTTGCTTACTGGAGTCTGGGGAAACATTTAGACCTGTGGATAAATTTCATTTCTAATGGTTTAAAAATGAGACAATAGCTTAATTTTCAGTGGGAGAGGGCGGCTGGCTAAGCACATTATGAGTTAGCTGCTGGGTATTAGGTAACTTGTGTTTGTTAGAATTCTCTAGTGTATGTAACATAAATAAGGCCTGAGCAAATGAGCAAAGAGACAAGTTCATGGCTTACTGGGAGGAGACGTCAGAAAGGGTGGAGCGGACCTCAGAAGTTTCCAGGAATCTAGGCATGTCTAGGAATGTCATCACATTAGGACCTTCAGATTCAGAAGTCTTCTGGGTGGTGGTATCATTCCCCTGACTTTGTCACAAAGGGAGACTCATGTTCTTAGAGTTTCTGACTCAACAGGAAAAAGCTAATCTGTTCTCCATTTGCTGGAGTTTAAAAATCACGGAGAATGATTCTTAATTGGTCCATTGTTAGCCACAGTGCCATTTCTGGAGAATATGATGTAAAACAGTGATTGGCTCTGACAGTCACCTGAGGGAAGAAATAGGCCATGGTGGAAGGGGTGCTAAAGTCACTATAATAGCCAATTAAAAGCACATTTAAAGTTGGACATATCTAACTACTTAAGAAATAGTCTTAGTATATTATTTAAAAATTTCTAGTTCAAGTACAATATGTGACATCATGCCCCATTTACAAAGAATACTATATATATCCATGTATACATCTGTTCCTGTACGCAGCGATGTCTACCGTATTAACTGATGCCTGCTGCTCTGTCGGGGAGACCAGTCGTCACAAGAATATGATGGCCATGCCCAGCATGTAGGCACATGTATAGAGAGACCAGGGCCTGGCACTAGACCAAGCCGTGAGGAGTCATCTTAGTCTCTGTTACTGACACGACAGGACTGGATACAAAGCTCCCTGGGTGTGTAGGGAATGCCTACCAATACAGGTATCTCCGATAAAGAAAAGAGTCATAGAGGATTGTGCAGGCAGCGAAGACATAGCAGGGGGCTCCATCTATGCGCGGTGTCTACTGAAGTTAGCTTTGGGTTTAGAACGTTAGTTTGCTGGTCAGACAAAATGACAGAAGAAAAGCGGGAATTTAGCTGCTTCCTCACAGGGCTGCAAGTTTTACAGCAGGAAATCTGGACTTTCATGAAAGCCCAGGAGAGAGCCAGTGTATAAAGAAGTGGGGAGTGCCGTGAGGTGGTTATGTGAACATAGCATCGTAATTAACCCCTAAGATCTGGAAGACTTCAGATGCTGAGAAGAAACAGGCACCACAGAAAATTGGGCAATAATCTTATCCATACCCTGCTAGAACTGTCTGCAAAGCTCTCTCATAATAATACCAGTCATTAGAGAGCTTACTCCCCAAGACCAGGCAGGGAGTTTGATGCCATTTGTTTTCTCGTTCATACAGCACTGTAATCAATAACATAGAGTGCGCAGCTGAGATCAGGCACTTTGGGTTCATTGCACAAGGAGCAGGGGTCGGTCTAAGTTCTGCAGCATGTCCGGCATTCTAGATGACACTGTGAACTGGATCCCTTAGCCCCACTAACCGACATTCTCGCTACAGATGGCATTCCTTCAGCGTTTACAAGCGCCAAGTCTGTGTTCAGCACAAAGGCCTTAGTGAAAATGCAGCTTTTGAAGGACGTTGTGGGAAACAACACATACAGAATAAATAACAAGTACGATACCACATACCGTCCTCTCCCCGTGGAGGAAGTGATGCAGCGCTCCGAGTTCGCCATTGGGCAGGAGGTGGCCTATGACTTACTGGTCAACAACTGCGAGCATTTTGTGACCTTGCTCCGCTACGGAGAAGGAGTGTCAGAACAGGTGAGGTTTTTTTTTTTCCTTTTTTTTTTTCATTTTTAAGGTGGTATGAGGAGCTTTTCGTGTTGAGAAAATCCTGTCAGGATAAAATTCTTAGGCTTCCACCAAAAGGCAAACATGAAGTAAATATGGAAAGTGGGAAGAGGACTCTGGTAAGAACACAATAAGTTAGTGAAAAGACTAAAACCTGGACATCTTGAAATTTGGGCTGGAAGGAACTTAAAGTAGAATCAAGTCCCTAGCTTCCTAGCAATTTTATTGACTCCTCTTAGACACGGCTTCTCTATTACTCCCCATACAGCAGTCTCAAATCAACAACTCCATATATTGAAAATAATGTAACCAAAAGGAAGGTGAATGGGGATTAATTTGTAGATTCTTCTCCAGTAAGGAATAGCGGTGGCCAGTGACATGTCTTGATGGGTTGGTAAACGTCTCCTATTTCCTTATGATACTTGTTTTCAATGAGATGTTATGATTTGAAGTAGATATCTGATTCCCTGAGCTTCTAAATGACTTCTAATATATTAACTGACTGCAGAGTAATGTGCAGTCCTGTGGATTTCCAGCACTGGTTTGCAGTATTGGAGCGGAGTCCCATCAAAGAGAACATTTTACCTCTCTCGTCTTTACCAGGCCTGTCCTCGGGTCAGTGCAGTTCCATCTCTGAGGGTGTAACCCAAGCATTATTAGGGTGACGTAAGAGACTAAAGGGAGGCACTCTTTGTCCAAAACACATACATACGTGTTTTGTTTTAAACTTAAAAGGCCCAAAGAGTTTAAAGACTATTAACCTCCAGTAAGTTGCTTCTTAAAATGGAGACTAAGACTCAAAGTCCAATACCAAAACTTGAACATATTTTAATAACCTCGGCTTACTCGCGGCTTCCTGTGTCTTGGACTAGCTATTAAACGACGTCCCAGAGAGTGAGGTTCACTTCTTCTCAGAACTAAGTTCAGAAAAGTGGGAGGCAGAGCATGGTGAAAGGGTGTGTGTATTTTCTTTAGCAAAGAGCTCATTGGCTGTGTGTTCCCATCAGGAAGTACCTTAACAATGAATGTTCATTCAGATAATAATATATATATATATATATATATATATATATATATATATATATATATATTTGAGTCACAACACAGAGGCCACACTTAAATTCCTCTATGTCTTTGTGTTGAGAACACTCATGCTGTTGTTAAGAAACAGATTCCATCTGTTTAATTGGCAATTATCTAGCTAAGTGGTATTATTTACCCTAATAAAGAGCATGTGTTATGCTTTGGATATATAGTGTCCCATGGAAGGCTTGTGTGGCATATTCTTCAGCTGGTGGCTGCTGGTGAGACAGAACCAGACTAAGGGGTCTTTGGTAATAATTAAGTTGTTCACTACATTAACAAATAATATTTATTCATGTAATTTCTACAAATAGGGAGGCGTAGTGGTCAAAGAACACAAATTTCTGTAATATCAAAAAAAATAAGTTCCAAGATCTACTTTGTAACATAGTCTCTATGATTGACAAGTCTATGCTTTTATTATAAATTTATTTTTTGATTTTTATTTGTGCCAAGAAAGTAGTTCTCAGGGTTAAATACTCTTGCAGCCACAACAGAGTCAAAAAAAGATAAGTCTACCAACCAACCAACTAAAATTTCAAACCAAAAGAACAGAATAATTGAAGATAGCTCTAAGAAACCTGTGGAGGTAATAGATAATTGTGTAGCACTGATTATGATGACATTTACGGATATAATCTTACCTCCAAAAATACCAACTTGTACATATTAAATAAATGTTTATAGCACTTTGCCTGTTAATAATGCTTCAATGATTTGAAAATGTGGTTGAATAAGAACAGATTCCAATCATCTTGCTTTGCATTTAGTCTGAAATTTGCCCTCTTTTTACTTTTTATGCCAAGACTCAAAACCCTGGGGCAATCATTTCCTCAACAAATAGTGGAAGCCGTCTCTAGCAGGTACTGGTTAAAATGGAGTAAGGGTATCCTGAGTGCCCCCACTCTACTGGCAAGAGCTAGTGTCCTAACTTTAGTCATTGGCTGCATGACTTCGAGTACACTGTACATGCTTTTTAATGTACCCTCAAGTTACGTTTAAGGATTATAGGTGTATGTAAAGCTGCTTGCGTAGCTGTATTACAGATTATCTGTCCAATATATGTGTGCTATGCTTTGGATATATAGCATCTCACCTGAGGCTCGTGTGGCATGTTTCACAGCTAGTGTTGAGAAACAATCAGATCAAGAGGCCTCGTGTCTAATCAATGGATTTCTCATCTGATGGCATTATTGGGAGGTGGTGGAAAGTAGGCGGGTCCTCATTGGAAGAAGCATGTGGAGGGTGCCTCTGAAGCAGGCATCCTGTCTCCACCCTCTTCCATGTTTCTTTTAGTCCTGCCTGTCCCGAGGTGAGCTACTTTCCTCTGGTACCACCTAGCCTTACTGTTGAGTGGCCTTGAACTTAGCAATGTTTTCTTTAAAAAAAATGCATAGAAATGATGAAAAGGGGAAAAGACTATGATCCTGTTTATCTTTTGCACTGTGTTTTCTGTAGTTGTACAGAATCAGCAGGCAATCTTTAGAACAGTTTTTAGAATTACAAGATTGTCCCCGGCTGTAGAGCAGTCTTGTTGCTGCCTGCACATATATAGCCTCCTCCATCAATGTCTCTATCAATGTGACGTAGTTCTACAACATGGGCAAGCCAACTTTCAAAACTCATGTCAGCCAAAGATCACAGTTCACACCGGTATTTTCTAACACAATGGTGTGTTTTATAAATGTAGTCAAATGTTTAATGACATATCCATCATTATAGTAGCGATAATTGCCCTGAACCGAAATTATTTTGTATACTACCTAATCACCTCCCTTCACCCTAGACCTGGGCAACTTTATTGGATTCTTTTTAATTGCATACATGTCTTGTCTTTATCTTTGTTAAATGTCACATAGTTAGAGACAGGTCACGTCTTGCCTTTTGGTGGTTGTATTATTTTTGCATTCCTATGAGAACTAAGTGACATTTTCCATTATGTTATATCAGTGCTTGCATTTAAGCTATTCTGATAAACTGCAAGTAGTCTCTATCTCATTGCCTTAATTTTCAGTTTCCTAATTACATGTGATATTGAGTACCTTTTCATGTGTTTATTTTCTCTATGTTTATCTATTGTGATATATTGCTGCATATCATTTTGTTTATATCCAAATTTTGGGTTGTTCATTTTCCTATTGATTTTTAAGATTCCTTTGCATATTTTGGCTGAGTCTTTTAACAAAACTTTTGTAAATGTTTTATAAATTTTTTTCAATACTTTTCAAATTTTTTATAAGAAACATTTTTATTGTTATAATTCAAATAAGTCACTAAAATTGTCTGTCTCTATATAAGATGATCAAACCCTTAAGTAAGCCTAGACAAGTTGTATGTAAATACACCATGCCTGTTGTTAGGAACTTTTTACTAATGCGAGCTCTCTGCTGACGCAAAAATCCCAATCAAGCCAAATCACAACAAGCCAAATTAAAAAATATCCAGGTTTAATGGGATTCCTGAGCTCTCGGGTGGCCCCAAAGGGAAACCAGGAGGCCACTAATGTGACCACCAAGAGGAAGGAAAAGAGACCACGAGGAAACTTTCCAGGGAAGCAGTTTAAATAGACTGAGGGCATGGTCAACATTTTGGCAGGCTAGTATTGACTTTCTCTCCAGGGGGCAAGACTTGGCGGGCACAGGAATGGGGCCTCCAAAGATGGAGGCCAGAGACTGGGGCTTACACCTGTTCTTCAGTGCATCAGTGACTCACTGAGTCTCAGAAAACAGACAAGATAAATTCTACAGGCATATATGACCCGCTCTGCTGTTGTGATACACGGCCTCAGATTCAGCCTGTTTCAGTGGGTTCCAGATCCTCAGAATGAGGACTTTACCATGGCCTCAGACATAAAATCCTGAAAATCTTAGGTGTCCAGGGTCAGACTGATAAATTTAAAATCCTGAATAGGCCACAAAGTAAAAAGTTCCCGTATGTGTTGGTCCACCGAGACCCCGTGAGATGTTCAAATCCTGCAAGTCAGCTCCCATGCTATGTAACTTCAAGAGACTGTCCTGGATACATGGGATTTTCCTATCTAGAATGAGACTTGGAGTGAAAGAGCATTTGGGATTTGAGAAAAAACATGCACTACACTACTGGGAGGGCCTTTCATAATGGTCTCTGCCCTGTGATCATATTCCTTCTCTATGTCTCATATTTATGAGATTTCTCCGGTATCTCAGGTTTCTAGAGGGTGAAATATGTCTGTAGTCACTTTGGGTTGCATCTTGCTTGAGGTTACTCCAATCCCAGGATGCTACCATTTTCCCAGGGTTGGAACCTCTGTCCTTTGACTCCATTTGATGCCTATCACACACTCATGTTTTTCAGTTCCTGCCCCATGTCCCTGGGTCAGACTTTCTGTGAGTTACGAGGATAGGATCTGATTTACAACCTTGATTTTGGCCTGGCTCTTTCTTGTTCTTGGGAGTTTTCTATACACTGCATTTATTTCCCTCTCTCTTTCTCTTGCTATGCCTCATGGTTACCTTTTGATATTTTTGGCAAATAATTAAGGAAATGATTGTAAATTTTAGATAAAATAAACAAAAAACACCCAAGTAAGTAAAAGTGAAACGACAGAAGAAGATGGAATTTTTTTCAGGTAAGGCCAGGTTGTTTGTCTGACTATTCTCTCCACGAACCAGGGACTAGACAGAGGCAAAGTCTTAATTTCATTCTGTTCTAATGAACAGAAGCATCCTAGGGGAGGAAAACCTTACAGCAAGCTTACAGGTTGCTGTCCAACACTGAGGAACATCAGGGCAGGAAATCAAGCAGGTACTTTTTATCTGTATTTTAAGGTAGTCCTGCATCTATGTGAGATAAAGGCTGATGGAGAAAACCCGGTCCAGGGGGACCAGTGGGATGGGGAATATTTGTAGCTACATTGCATGCTGTTCCACACAACGTTATCTCAAATATAGGAAATTACTTCACATCCAAAAAGTACAGCAATTCCTGATACCTGGCTTGTGGCCTGGTTTATACCTAGCTAGCTTTCTTATGCATCCCAGGACCACCTGCTCAGGGAATAGGACCACCACCCACCGTGACCAGGGCCCTGCTACATCAATACGCCACAGACATGCCCATGGGCCAATCCGGTCTGGGCAATCTGTTGAGTGACACTCCCTCCTCAGGAGATCCTAAGCTGTGTCAAGTTGGCAGTTAAGCTGACTAGGAAAGACAAGGAGTCACAGTTGTCAGCTTGGTCCCCTCTGACCACAGGCTAGCAGAACAAAGGGGACATATGCTGTAAACGCACAGAGCCTTCCACATGCCAGTTTGCCACGGGGAAGCAGCGGTGAGGGAGAGAGTACAGAGTTTCAGAATAGGTAAGTGGAGGTTCTTACAGTTAGAAAGATTAGACAGAGGGAGCTATCAACTGTGACCTTGACCGAGTTTCCAGACGTTAGATCAGTTCCCAGGTATTTGAGAAAGATATTTTGCTTTATTTGAAAGCCCTGACTCTTGAGTCCTGGAGACTGAATGTTGTCTTCTGGGTCTGTGATGACTCCAAAGTATCTGAATATGACCTTTCAGTCATAAAGCTGCTCTCAAACCCATGAGGATGCAAGGCAAATATTAGCTGAGTGCCATGGAAACCATGAATATTCATTAGTTGCCCTCACCGTGATGATGATTAATACCCTAATGGCCATGAATGTCTCAACTCTTTTATGGGCAACTAAGTTTGAGAATGGCTTATTCTGTCTATGTGAAAACCAATTCTGTCTATATAAAAAACCATGACAGTTGACTAATATTGCCTCTCCTTGAAGCATACTTAGTTTCCTGGGAGAAAACACTGCCCAAAAGTAAGGTTAGGATGAAGAAAAGGTTTTTGTCAGCTTACAGGAGACAGTTCATTATCACAAGAAGGTAGGGCAGGGACTCGTACATGTGGTGAGTCAGAAACCATAGAGGAATGCTGTTTCCTGGCTGACTCTCCATGGCTAGCTCACCTTGCTTTCCTTTTATAGCCCAGGACTTCCTGCCCAGGGAGGACACCTATTGACAGTCAGCTGAGCACTCCCACATCAATCATTAGTCAAGATGGTGCCCCCCCCACAAACCCACAGGCCAATCTGATGGAGGCAATTCCTCTATTGACGTTCCCTCTTCCCAGGCGACTCCAGTTGTGTCAGCTTTACACAAACTGACCAGCCACATGTGTTTACGATATCCACCAATAGGTTATAGTAAGGAGCTTATAGCTATTTAGTTCAGATCACGCTCCTGGGCTCTTGGAGGAATAGGCATCACGTACACACACACACACACACACACACACACACACACACACACACACACCTTACTCTAGTAAGGTGTAGAGGCTGCTGAAGGGAGAACATGCATCTATGACACTTTGACTTACATCTAAACATCTTGGTAGTATGATCTTGAACAAAAGAACCATTTCCTTACAGCCTCCCAATTTTTGCAGAAGAGCATAGTACTCCCTCTCTCATGAGAGGATTATGATGAGCAACCGGGCCCCATGTTCATGGCTAGTTTAGACACTGCCAAGTGCTCTAAGTGTCAGGAATAGAAAACTATGTATATTTGTATCTTTTGAATAATTAAAAAAATTATAACCAGGCAAGGGAGGTGCACACCTTTAATCCCAGCACTTGGGAGACAGAGGCAGGTGGATCTCTCTGAGTTCAAAGCCAGCCTGGTCTACAGAGTGAGTTCCAAGATAGCCAGAGACACGTACAGAGAAACCTTGTGTCAAAACAATATATATAACTCATACCTTATTTTACCTTGGCACTGGACTTTAAATACATTCATTGCACACTGAAATAGATCTTTGGTTTAGGGAACAAAGCAAAGCTTCAAGGGAACACTAACATCATTAGAGTAAAATCCTTCTTTTTTTCTTGTTTCCCTTTAGGCCAACCGAGCAATAAGCACCATTGGGTTGGTGGCAGCTGCTATTGATATCTTCGCATTCCTCGGCTTGTTTCCAAAGAAACAAAGAACAAAATATTAGCAGTTTACTGAAGAGATTGGAATTGAAGGAATCTGCGAGGAGAAAGAAATTCTGGGGCGAATACTTATTTTGAACACATCATAATTTCTCCCGGTCCCCATGATGGATGGCAGACTCTGTAATAAATTGCTTGCTGATTTTAATCTTATCATTGAGACAAGGAAAGTCCGTACCCCCCACCCCCCCACCCCCATCCTCACCCCCCACCCCCGCTAGTATAGACTTGCTGTGGCAGCTTGAACAAAAAGCAGTTGCCTTTTGATGGAGCCAGTTGAGGAGCTTAACAAAACCAAGATCACATTTTACCTTCCACTGTAAATATTGTTTCCCTTTCCCCAAAGGACAGCTAGATTACCAGAGGGGTGAAAGCTATTTGCATATGCTTCTGAAGGACAGTTGTCAGGGCCAACGCCTAAATTCATATTCCTTTTCTTGTCAGCAAAAAAGGAAAGTGGTTATCTCCAGTATTGGTTAGGCAACAATTCGAGGATCTCTGAATGACAAAGCATCTGATAGTACCCCCATATTGCTACCCCTGTGGAGGTGTGAGCACGTAAGAAGAGGATTGGAAGGGATTTTGTGTGTGCATTGTTTGGGGTGCTTATAAAAGGTGTGCATGTGTGGCGACAGTCTTGGGTGCCAGTCTTTGCTCTCTGAGACAGGGTATATTGCCCTTCACAGCTTAGGGCAGGCTACCTAGCCCATTAGCTTCCTGAAAGTCTTGTCTTTACCCCTGTTTCAATGTAGGAGATCTAGAATATGCACTATTAAGTCAAGCTTCTATGGAAGCTGGGGATCTGAACTCAGGGCCTCAGCCTCATGTGTAAAATGCTTTACTCACTAAGCCATCTCCTGAATTTTGCAGTACTTACAGACCCAGTGAGTTCCCTAGAATCTACTTGTTTGACAGGAATCAGTGATGAGCAATGGGTTGTATTTTTATTGAGTTAAATTGTTCCCTCTAAGTTGTATAGTAGCTCAGTGGCTTGATCTTTGAGCCTTGGCAAGTGATCATTAATATTGATGTAAAGTGCTATATTTAGAATACAAAATCCCATATCCCTTTAAAGACTTTTACTGTAAGCCAAGGAATCCCATTATTTTATTCTTTCATTTTATTGATTATGTGTTGAATTAAACTACCTTTAAATACCATGCCTGTGGAATTCTCGGTAGCAGGAAACGTGGAAGGTAAGTCTTTCTACACAAAGATATATCAGGTCATCATAGCATTACACAGGCAGCCTGGCATCCTGTTTGTACCATTATTAAAAGCATGTCAGTCAATAAGGAAAATATGTCTGTAAACGTGGGGATAGGATGTGATTGGAATATAGTAAAGTAACTACATGAGACTCAATGGAAACCTCACACCTATGAAACTGGTTTTACCCTGGGGCTAGAACACTCAAGCTAATGGAGGTAGGCAACAGTAATGGTTAACAGAAGAAGTGTGTGCTGCCCTTCCAGCCCCAGAGACCCTCTGTCTCTTCCTCAAGTTTCCTTAACAGGCCCTTCTTATTCTAACCCCTAAACTCATTCTTCTCAGCTTGGTCTTCGGGGAAAGTATGAGGTCACTTTTATCCTGGATGTGGGTCTCTGTTCCCAAATAGCAAAGCATGTGCCATTTCCTAGGATTGTCCTGTTAAGGTGAGGCCAGCTTCAACTGCTGGGTTACTTCCCCTCGTATGCCAACTTCTCAATAAAAGATCTTTAGAGAGGGAAAGCAAACTCATAGCAGAGCATTTGCCTTTGACAGAATTACTCCACTAGAGGGAGTAGTAGAATTCAGAACCAAAAGCCTCCTGGGACTTAAAAGTCAAACCTTTCCAGAGAAGGCTGGCATTTCTGCTGTGGAATAATGCTTTGTACACTTGTGAAGATTTGTCACTTGTATATGTTTAATAAAATGGTGATTGACCAGTAGCCATGCAGGAAGTATAGGTGGGGCAACCAGACTAGGAGAATTCTGTGAAGAGGAAAGGCAGAGAGTCAGTCATCAGCCAGATGCAGAGGACACAAGATGAGAATACCTCACTGAGAAAAGGTACTAAGCCATGTGGCTAAACATAGATAAGCATTATGAGTTAATTTAAGTTGTAAGAGTTAGTCAATAATAAGCCTGAGCTAATAGGCCAAACAGTTTATATTAATATAAGCCTCTGTGTGTTTCTTTGGGACTGAATGACTGTGGGACATTTACACATCTCCATTCCAGAAGATAAGCAACACATTTTTAAAAAATGTCAGAAATTCACTTTTTAATTCATGGGTTCATGTCCTTCGGCAGCCTCAATTTGCCATGGAAATGGCCAGTCTTAGGATGAGCAGCTCAACATAGCTGGCTTTGCTTTCCTGTAGGTACTCATTACCCATGTGATTAATGTGACTCGTGCTTGGACCAGCTTTTTTCCCTACGCTATGATATGTGGTCGGCATACATTTAACAGTCTGTAATGGAAGTTCAACTCTATCAACATTCTGAAAAATGAAATGCAATGATCATCTACATCAGGTGATAGGTTGTTGGTAAGACTGAGAAGGAAAAGCCTGTATTTTACTGAATGCATACATTTAACAAATAAAGTCTGCTATCTAAATGTCACACCATATCAACTGAATCTGTTCATTCCAGGAGTCAATTTACTGAGCTTGACTGTCAGCTAAAGGAAACTTTTGTCTCTATAGTTTTGATGCTGCTTTACATTTTTTAAAAAATGATAAGCTAATGTGCTTTAAAAAACAGATTTATTTTGCTTTTTATGTACAGTTGTGCACACATGCGCACCTGCAGAGACCAAAAGAGGTGTCAGTTAAAACCCCTGGAGCTGGAGCTACAAGAGGTTATTAACTGCTCAGTGTGGTTGCTGGCCTCCAACCTGTTCCTCAGCAGCGCTCAACTGCTGAGCGTCTCTCCATCCCTACAATCTTTTTAAAGTTTGTTGCTAGTCACTGTATCAGTTACTTCTCTCATTGTTGTTATTAAATACCTGGCAGAAGCAACTTAAGAGGGGCTTCCTTGGCTCATGGTTTTCGAGGGATTTCAGTCCGTCACATGGGAAGGTTTGTGAGCAGAAGTGTGGAGCATCTGGCCACACTGTGTCCATTGTCATGACAGGAACCAGGACCATGGATGGTGCCACCAATGTTTTGGGCAACTCCTCTCATGTCAGTAAAATCTTTGTAGAAACATCTTCCCAGACATACCAGAGATGTCTTCTCTACGTGACTCTAAGTCTAATCAACTTGACAATGAAAATTAATCGTTACAGCCAATAAATCAGACAGATTTAAACTTATGCTTCTCCAAACATCTGTGAACATATAAAAAAGCTTAAAGGCGAACATATTTCTTTAGGTATGCACATTGGTGCTGCTAGTTTGAGTAGCAGTGTCCATAATGCCATTTACAGCCATAGTTTGCTAAAATGTTGAAAACTAAAGATTTCAGAATGGTAAGCCAACAGCCATCTAATAGTGAACCCATACATTGTGGTATATGAGTCACATAGTCGATATTCATGGGGTTCAACTGATAAATTGCCTATGATTGCAGATGATCTGTTGAATTAACAAACTTAGATTTAGCATTTAAAAGAAAACCTACTAGTTAATTTCAAATAATTCACCAGAAATACTGCCTCTTGAGTACACAGCCAAGGTGATCCACATTAAAGGGACTAACTCATGTATGTGGAGGGCTCACTGTGAAGGACGCATTCTTCTATTGTCTTTAATGGATAGCTACAATAATTTGCATAATCTAAGTGATGAAATACTTGCCTAGTAGCCTGAAGAGTCTCATTCAGGGGTCAAAGCCTTCTTTAGAATTTTGTTTTTAAGATGATCAATGATAAGAGATTAGGGAAGTTTCTAAAGTCAGATTTTGATATTTCTATGTATTATTAATAATAATAAAGACGGGAACGTACTTTATGAAGTGAAAAACGCATTTGAACAGTTTATTACTTTAGTCTACTTGGAACTGCCAAGTTCACTGGCCCCATACAATAAACGTTGGGAATGCACAGAGTTGGTGTAGTTTGCTTATATTTTAGCAATGCCTACACCGTGCTTATAAATGATTAGCCCTGATCTCTATAGTTCTCCACTTCCACACATCTCTGGCTTCCTGCGCAGTTAGGGTGGAATTCTTCTTCTTTCCCTCTCTTTATTGAAGCCATACCAAACACGGAACAGCAGGAGAAATTTGGTGATCCTGGGCCAAGATATGTACAATAATGTGCCTCACAAATAAGCATAAGATTAAGGAAACTTAGCATCGATTAATTCACCAGCCGAACTTCGAATACTAAAAGCTTTGATTTTTCTTCCCTCTTGATGTCCGTCCATACATCTAATGTCATTGAATGAGAGCTGTGCAGTTAAAAAGAAAGTTCAGTATGATATAGTTTATTAAAACGGTGATCTGAGATGTGCAGGTTTTTCTCTCGCTAGTGAAGGATATAATGAACATAAGGTTCTCTGATGCAAGGCTCGATATATTGAAGTGCTCGGAATGCTTAGCTGGAGAGAGAACAGAAGGGTCTGCAACTTTCACCTCTCCACGTTGTTTAGTTTGGAGGGCGAAAGGTGATGATGCGGAACAAGCCTGACAGCTGCTCAGGTTACAGTCTGGTCCAAAAGTGTTGCTCTGCAGCTTGCCCTCCCAGCCTGAGTCTCCCTTTAGGGACCTGTTCAGGGCTTTCATAGGCTCTGTTGATGTAGAATCCATTTTTGCCATTATCTGCATAATCTGTCCTGTTCATGGGAGGCCAGGTAACATCTTCTGCCAGCTTCCTCTGCCAGACCCTGTACTGACTTTTTGAGTAGAATCCAAATTCTTTCTTTATAAACAGCCAGAGATCTCTATTTTGAAGGATGGCATCCTGAAAAATCAGGGAAGAGGTGATAATGAAATCATTGTGGCTATGCAAGTTAGCCCCTCACAGCCAGACAGCACTGGAAGCCTGGGACCCCGGGCTTCCTCTCAGCTGAGCTCAATGCTACTGCTGCTGCTGTTTCTCCAGGGAGCTGAGATGTTTTCAGGCACAGAAACCTGCAGAAAACTAGAGGCCTGTGCTTTCTCCAGATTTCCTGGTGAAATCCTGGCTGGGGATTCACTTACCGTTCTTTCACTAGAGGGCTCAGACTAACAATAACATACCAAATATCAGGAAAACAAAACAGAAGAAAGAAGAGATGGGAAGAGAGAAAGGGAAGAGGAGAGGAGGGGAGGGGAGGAAAAATAAAGGAATTAAAACCTGAGTTTTACCACCTGTCACATACAAAGTGACAAATTTTGTTGGTTGAATGAATTAGTCTGTAGCAATCAAATATTTTTAAAATTTATTTGTATTTATGTATGTCCGTGTGGTGGGGTGGGGGTATGTGTATGTGCCTGCAAGAGTCTGCAAAGGGCAGAGGGTGTCAAATGAGCTGGAGCTGGAATTAGCCAGGTGGTAAGCTGTCTGATAGAGAGCTGGGAACCAAAGCCAGCTACTCTGCAAGAGCAGCAAGCACTCATAATCATCCAGTCTCTCTTCTCCCTCAGACTTGTTTTGCTTCTCATCCTTTTGAATTCCCTTTTATTTCTTCCTTATACGGTTTTTGCAAATGATAGAATTGATCCAGTTTTGCATTTTACTTTCTTTTGTTTACACTGATTTTCTGTCATAGACAACTCCTCTGTAATTATATCTTTTAAGATATTTTATTGTAGTTATGGTTGTAGTCATCGTATTATCTTTAAAGACTACAACATTTCTTCAAATTGCAGCATAAGCATTAAAACACACCATTTGAGTCATATTTTGCTGTTGTAGATAACACTATCATGAATTTCTTCATACAAGTTAGGATTTAAAGCTTTCCTGTCTCATTTAAAATTTTTGATATAAAGGTGGAGTTCTGGATGAAGGAGTATAAGATATGTATATACACACACACCTACTTAATTTGATTAGTCTTTTCCCTCAAAAGACTTGCTAATAATTCGGGTCATCTCCTTTTTTTTTTTAAACTCTTTTTAAGAAGCACTGTCCAATCCTTTTACTGTGTGAATGAGCCGTTCAGTGGCCCTGAGTAGAAGAGGACCACCCATGAGAGGTCCTCTGTGGGTCACAGTTGATGATAATGAAAGTGGGCTTCCTTTCTCTCCTGATTAGAGGAGGCAGCCCTCCTGGAGATGCTGTTTTTCTCTGTCTAAAGGTGTCCTCACATTTCAGAGCTGCTGGGTCACCTTGCCTCCCTTCTAGGTGATTGAGAATAGTCGGGAGTGAAAACAGTGCCTCTTGCGACAAAGCATTGGAACTGAATTGATGTTTGGGAGAAAGACACCAAGGCTATTTCTCAGCAGCCTTCACATGATTTTAAGTCATACTCCAAAGACTTCCTCCCAACAAGGTCATGCGCAGTCTTCAAAATGCCTTTACTAACCCTCTTTTGGGAACTGAAGAAGTTACTGTAAACAGTGAGTGTAGGTTGAGAGCAAAACTGAATTTACATAACTACTTTAAAACAATGACAGAATCTGTGTACTTTACCTCTACAAAGAAGGCCATACAGAACTGGACAAGGGCTGCCACCAGAATTGAAACTCTCCACGACAGGATGGTTGGGATGAACTGTTGAAAAAGAACGGCCACCGTTACATATTTTATGTTTTACATTTTGAAAAGGTTCACCATGCTTGTTATTATTTAGAATTTCTGTATTTGCAATAACCCTGAAGTTGAGGGTTGGCATTGTTTTCTCTACTTCACTGATAGGAAAGCTGAAAGCTGGCCCACCTTGTCCAAGGACTTACTCAAACCCAGAATCTAAACTAAAATGGATTCCTCCGGGCCTCTGCTCCCTCCATAGCTGGATGGCATCTGTCAGGTAAGCAAGATGCCTTGGGCAGTGCAGCAGAGGATGCTTCAGAGCTCATGTGGTCCTCTTCATTTAAGCTTTAAAACACGGGGGAGAGGATGTAAAATTAAGTCATTTTTCTGCAATTCTTACTGTTTACTGTGCTCCTAAGGCAAAAATTTACTTGGAATTCATTGTTTTTTTTTTCCTCCAGAAAAATTGACTTGTGAGTAAAAAAAAATCATAAATCATGACAAAAAATTAAGTTTGCTTTGATTGAGTATGACGTTTTGTACAAATGCTACTTGGTGTAGGAGATTCTTCTGTATTTGTGTTGCCTTCATTGGTTGAATAAAGAAACTGCTTTGGCCTTTTGATAGGGCAGACTTAGGTAGGCGGAGTAGACAGAACTAAATGCTGGGAAGAAGGGGGACTGAGCACTGCCATGGAGTCGCTAGAGTCAGACATGCTGAATCTTTCCCAGTAAGCCACGACCTCGTGGTGACATACAGATTATTAGAAATGGGTTGAATCAAGATGTGAGAGTTAGCCAATAAGAGGCTAGAGCTAATGGGCCAGGCAGTAATTTAATTAATACAATTTCTGTGTGGTTATTTTAGGGGTTAAGCTAGCCGGGCAGTGGGATGCAGCCTGCTCGCCTCTTACTACAGAGTGGTGCTCCAACGTGGTAAACTGAATCTACATAAAATCTGAGAGAGCTTCAAAAACGATACAGAGTTTAACACAGCTTCTTGTTCGCTGGCGGCTAGAGAGATTTTCCTGATTCAGCTGTAGCCAAAAAAAAAAAAATCTGCACCATTTTAAAATGAGGCTTCCTGGGCCCTGCTGCCACTGCAAACTCCAGCTATGGAGCATTTGTGGGCCTGGATGTTTGTGTGCCCACTGGGGGTCAGGAACGAAGTAACCGAGACCATGCCTGTGGTTTGGCGCCTGCCGGGGCAGGTAGCACGATCAGGTCTACTAGGCGTGCATAAGCAGGAGAGCATGGTGGATTCCTGCTGCCATACACAGAGATGTTTCCAGGCTGTGCAGTGGTCTGCATGGCAGATTTGGCTGTAACTCAGATAAAATGAGTTTATGTGCTGCACGCTCATTCTCAGAGTTAAAGTGCTGAGCACAGCTCCTACCTGGCATCCCCAGAGCTAGCAGAAATGGTACGTCCACCATTGTGAAATTGGAGAGAGGTGGAGCCAACACCCAGAGCAGCTGCAACCAAGCTGCTTAGCATTTTAAAAGCTCTTCAAGACAGTAGACAATTAAAGACAATGTAATAAGACCAATTCAGACATAAGAAACCTCTAAATGGGTCATATTGTTAGATAATAGAGAGCCATAAAATAAAGTTAATACTTTAAAAAAGGGATAAAGTCCTTAAAGAGACAGAGTACAGATAGTCATAGATTAAAAAAAAGAAAGAAAAATAAGCCACGTAAAAATGGAAAATTCACAGAGAGTCTGAATTATTTATTTTATTGTGTTTTCTTTAAATTTTTTGACTGTGAAGGCTAAATACAGAGAGACATTTCATTGTGTGGTCTGCTAAGCTAAACCAGCATATATGTTCTAAAGGTATCTTGACTTCAAAATTTGGGTCTAAGGATATGGTGCTTTGGAAAAGAGGTTCTTCTTTTGTTTTCACAGAAGATGAGACCCTGTGGATTGCTTCTAGACCAATATGGTATGATAGACCACATCCTCCTGAAAGGTTACCATGAATACCCTCAAAAAATTACTTCACTCAACTGCCAACTGAGATGAACCTGACACACAGGATACACCATGAAAGACCTGATTAACAGCGCCCCCATTCAGCATGAAGCAGTTTGCAGATAAATAACTATGTCCATATTCCCAAATATTGTTTATAAATGTTCTTTTACATTTAAAGGGGGATATGATATAGATAGGAATAATTTGCACTGGTATGGATTTTGTTTTATTGATATAAATATAAGGTCAATCTTGTTTTATATATATATATATATATCTGCTCTTGATTAAGGTATTGTGATTGTATAGTTCATTTAAAAATGTAATGATTAATTAGGAAATATAGGTTGTTAATGGATGATCATCAATAATAGTCAAGCTTGTAGTCATGTTAGTTAGATTTTATAGATATAGAGAGATATATTTCAGTTAGATAGGCATTCTTCATATCTTTCAAAGACTACAGAATATGGCATTTAAATGTTTTAAAAACTTAGGGATTTTCATGACAATGAGACATGTCTGCTCCTGGCAGCACCAATCTACTTCAAGAGAAAAATGGGCATCGAAGAGGCTCCTTATGGAGTTTGTTAGCCACTTGGGCAAGAAACTGCTCTTGCCTGGACTGTTGCATAAACTGGATGTGAAGAAC
>PVIU01019515.1:0-36177 GCA_004026605.1 Ondatra zibethicus
GAAAAAAAAAGTTTGAAGCTAGAGGGAAAATCAGTAGTACCAACCAGTCCTATGAGCTGTTAGCCAGAGATATGTCAGATGTTGATGTAAATAATTGGGGCTAAAATTGGATAGTAGGGGGCTTAGAAGCATAAAGCTGTTGCTTTTTCTTACCCCAAACTGCATCTCATGGCCCACACACTCAAGGGGGTGTAAGAAGGGTCCATAAGAAAAACTGGATCCTTATGTGCCCTACACTGAGATTTATAACATTGATAAGGATGCCATTTTTATAGCTTAGGACTTTTTGCCTAGGCCCTCACAAAACAGATACTCTACCTTATAAAATGGAAACATAATACCAATAGCAAAATCCATAGAATTCCTGTTGATGTGACCATAGTGTTCCAGTGAGGCCAGGAATAGCCTCCATCATTAACCCCATGAAATGATTTAGTTTGTGTCTTGTACCACACAAGAAAAATGCTCAGCTAATTTATCCAAAGAGCGTGTCCCATTTTCCATTGAGGCAATGATCTGGTGACCCCGAGAGCACTGTGTGAATCAGGTTCCTCTAGAGAAACAGAACTTATAGTAGGATCTTTCTACATACATACACACAGGGCTTATTAGAGTGACTTAAAGTCAGTGGTCCAGCTATTCTAACTGGGCAACGAAAAGCCTAAGAATGCAGTAGATGTTCAGTCCATGAGACTGCATACCTCATCTGGTCTTCAGTACCCTCCAGAATGCTGAAGAAGTGGGCTCTAAGGTCAGGGAAGGAATGAACTTGCCAGGGAGAGTTAGAGCAAGTGGGCCAAGAGCCCAGAAATTTCTAACAAAAAAAAAACTAATTCTGAAGTGAAATGAAAATAGTGTAAAGAAAGTTTAGTGGACACTTAGTGTTAAAATGAATTGAGTGGATAAAATCGATGACTATCAATAATGAAATAAATTTAGATAACGGTCATCTTTCTCTTGGCAGGCTTTTCACTGATTGACTTTGCTTTTGCTTTGTATTGCTATGTGCAGAAAGAGAAGGCATGAGTTTCATGGTTCCTGGTTTCTAGCCAGTTTGAATGAACTGGAGTCTGTGAAGAAATTTAGTAGGATGAAGGTAAGCCAGCATCATCTCTTCCTCTGGTGGCCACTCTTGCACTGGCCATGCAATGGGTTCCATACCATAATCACTGAACTCTTCAGTTTTCCCTAGGAAATCACAGTGACTTCCTGCCAGTCCCAATCTTGCTTTCCTCCTCCTTCCACCTGTGTCTTACCTTGCACATCTTTTGAGGAAATGCTCACACTTCTCAGTATATTACTTAGCTAGTCCACTACATATTTCAGTTTAAAGAGCTAAAGTACTGAATTTTTCATTGTTTTTTGTTTTGTTTTGCTGTAATACGGCATCACTATGTATCCAAAGATGACCTTAAGCTTATGATCTTCTGACTTAGCCTCACAAACAGATGATTGTAAGTGTCAGGCAACACATGGATTAGGCATTGCTTTGGAGTGTTATTGGGTGCCTTTTATGTCTGCAAAATAAAGATGGTCATTAGTCCTTCACTAACACACATTTTCTAAAAGTCCTTGTAAGACAACTTTAAAAGTTTAAATGACATGTAATTGGAATATTCTATACTTCAATAATTTCCCATTGTACAATGCAATATTCTTAATAATTTTCAATCTGTAAACAATAGTATAAGTTTCAGAACAACGTTTTTGTAGCAGAAAACAATTCATGACTCTATTATTGCCCCATGTTTCAGCCTTAGAGCCATTAAGACAAAAGGTAATTCTTTCTGTCACTTTGCATTTCAGTAAATGATATCTTTCACTT
Organism: Ondatra zibethicus; assembly: GCA_004026605.1. Taxonomy (NCBI): domain Eukaryota; kingdom Metazoa; phylum Chordata; class Mammalia; order Rodentia; family Cricetidae; genus Ondatra; species Ondatra zibethicus. The sequence goes on from PVIU01019515.1 coordinate 1,826, forward strand.
AACAAAATATTTGGCAATTCAATCAGATTTTAATATGCAACAATCCCATTCTTTTTTCCATGTAAAAATGTTCTATTGAGTGGATATGCCACATTATTCCATTCACTGCTTGGTACATATCTCAGTTACTGCCAGAGTTTGACTATTATGGATATTGCTATGATTAACATTTATACTAGTATGTAGATATGTGTTGCTTTTTCCTTCTGTAGGTATCAAGGAATTGAATTTCTAGATAATACAACATTTATCATTTTAAGATCAGGAGCTCCATAAATAATTTGGAATGCCACACATTTGTTAGAGTGGATAATTTCCTATGAAATTCTAGCATCTAGCCAAGGTATCACAACAAAAGCAATGTGAAACTTGATTCTAATTTTTGTAATGTGGAGGCATTTTTGTGTAATGGTGTAGCATAGATAAAGAAGCACAATTCTTCCTGGGCTGTTTCACCTTGTATTGACAAAGTGTTCCCACCTAGCTGTACATTCTTGACTCATTTAGCAAGTGCCCCAAAAGGCTATGGATTCTGAATTAGCTCCAAGCAAGAGAAGATGGTCCACAAGCTAGAGGCTCACTGCTAAGGGCGGCCATGATGTTTGGAATCCTGAGAGTACATAGCTTCATGAACTCTACATTTCTCACAACAAAGGAGGAAGCTGTAAGACACACTTGATCTGTGAATCACAAGAGTTCACTTTGTAACAATATTTTCGTCAGCATTTCTTTTGAGGATGGCTCTTTGCTAACCTGTGAGGGTTGATGCATCCTTTGACAAGCTCCAACAGAAAAATTACGAGGAAAGTGCTAATATTTACTTTGCTAAACTGCTACTCACAGTTTAGAGCTAGCTCATGGTCTTTTGAAAAGCATGACGGGAGTCTGAGTTCCTGCCAATAGTCACGAAGAAAGCCCATGGAACAAGAACACTGTAATTTGGGACCACAAATGTCACTATGCTCTGAAATAATTCATTAGTGATGAAAAGGAGATGGGTAGTATTCAAAATGAAATGATTTACTCTGTATATCAATAATTTGTTGAAACCTGTAGTTTTACATGGTAGAAACTAAGACACTGGAAAAGTTGCATCTGATATCCAATTTTCTACAAATCCACAAAACAAAAGAACAAAAATCGACAATTTGAAAAATGTTTATGGTACTCAGTGCGTTGCAAAATGAAATGAAAGTTAAAAGTCAAAGCAAGTTGCTTCTGTCTGCACACACTTAGACCACTGAGGGAGAAGGGGTACTGTGAGCCTTGGTGACATAGTGAGGTCGACGTTAGGCTGTGACTAGGAAGGAGAGTTTACGAGAGAGAGACAGAGACAGAGGCACAGAGAGACAGAGACAGAGATAGAGAATTCAGTGACTATCTGGCTGATTATATGTGCATTTGCTCCATGCCTTATGCCAGAAAAGTATTTAAAAATTAAAAATAGATTCATGTTTTAAAGCCATAGCTATGTCAGTTGCATCCATTAATGTCTTCGAGGCAAGGTTTTATTTGAATAATGCGTCATCACCTTCACGTGCCAGATGCCTGCTGCTTTGAAGTATTTCCAGAGCAATAAGTCATGAGTTTATAAATTATTTTATACATACATAAACAGCTTCTATTTACAATAATCTCCCCTTGTAGCATTAAGTGAAGAGAAGCAATACTCACTAAAACAGTAGGGGTTAGCCTTTGGTTAAATTAAAAAAAATGCACTTGCTTCTACAAGGCGCCTTTCTCAATAACTGGCAACAGAGTAATTTTAACATTACGGAAGGGCCGAGGCAACTTTCATGATTTGAAAGGAAGCAGCGCTCATTTTAGGGAGTTCACAGCTAGAGCAAATCCAGCAATAAATGATAGACTTGCTTGAGAGGACACAGCATGCCACTAGTAGAAAAAGTTGTTTTGATTTTAAATGTCAGGGGGAAATCCTCTTTAAGGATTTTAATAATAATAACGTTTAAACAGAGTTCTCCCTTTTTCCCCCTCCAAAAATATTCAAATCTTCTTTTATTAGAAATCCATCGTGTGTTTTGGATAAAAGAGAAAGCAGAAAATAACAGGATTTTCTCTAAGAAAAATGGAGGAAAGATAAGAGAGGATAAAGAGGTATATGAATGCAATTAATTCCACTATTGTATCTAATAAGGCAAAACCATTACAAAAATAATTCCAGACATGTATAATAATTTTCCTGAAATTATTTCAACCTCTGCTTGGACATGGTGCAAAACCCCTAATGGATTCTTAACAACAATTTTGAAAATTTAATATTCTATGAATATGTATTCAATGTAGAGTTTAAAATTTACAACAAAATCAACTTTTATGATACAAATCAATACCATCGGAATTTCCTAGATCCCTAAGTTAAATGTAAACAGAACTTGTCTTTGTATTTTTATAAAAACTGGGCTACTGCATTAAAACTTTCAATAAAAGCAAATTCATAAGTACTTCCTTACATAGACTTGCATTTATCTTCATTTGATATAATCAAGAAAGAATAGCTAGCTTTTGAGAATATGATGGATCCGATACATCAAGAATGAGTTGCTAGAATACTGATGGCACAAGGTTGAAACATTCACTTTAGAATTTGTCTAAACATAAGAATGATTAATATAGGCTTTAAATATGGTGTTTCATTCAGTAAGAAAAATCAGGGCAGGATTCTTAAGTCTATAACCATTAGGTGTTTAAAGCAATTTAGACTTAAGCACTGGTCTTCCAGAAGGATGCAACTGATAGATCTTATAGGTGTGTAAGAGGTGGACCAAAGTCAGTTTCTTTGTTCTTAATATCTTTTGAATGGCTTTATTTCTGTGTTGTAACCCGAGAGATTATAATTTACCTGCACTGTAACATTTAATTCAAAACCATTGATCTCAGCTTTCCATCTACTGAACTGGATTTTGTTCTGATGACCTTTCTGGAAGCACAGTTCGTACTTCACTATCATGGTCTTGGGATCATAACTTTCTTTTTTGTTAGTGGCTTATGCAAAGGAGAAGGGACTTGGTTCTTATGGTTTTCAACTTTCCAGCTAACCTGAGCAGTTCTTGTCTGCTAGACCTGGGATCTGAGGATCTTAAAGAATGGGGTAGACTTCTGTCTAATTCTGTAAACCATCTTACTTCAATTTCAGTGTACTTTTATACAAGAAGGCAACAAAGAAAGCAGAAATCCAAGAAAGGTTGCCTGAGTTCAGAAAAACATGTAAATAAACACCAATAACTACATACTAATTACTAATTATTTACATAGCAGCCCTTTCACATAACTTTCTCAAGAGAGACCTATTTAAATACAGTTGCCTGGTATGTATTATAGATTTATCTGGGAATGCACAAAAGCAAGGCAGAAGGCAATACCCAGATTCAGGGTACACAGACCAGATTGGATTATATAGTTTTGAAATCAAACAAGGATACACATTTTTCATACATTGAATGTAAATGCTTAACACAGGAGGCATGAAATCATGTCCAAGGACAATCCAGGGAGCAAAATGCACTTCCTTCTGCCTCATTTTCCAGTTCCCCAAGGCATTGTTCACCATGCATCATTCTTTTGATTATCTACCAAAAATTGTCCTTCTAGTCATAATATAATATATAATAAATATAATATACTGATGTTGCTACTCAAAAAATAGCAACTCATCAATCAAGTTTTTGTCCTGCTTGAATTACAAATTAAAATAATGAGAAAAAGAGAGACAATTCCAATTAATTTTTCTAGTAACCTGTTGTCTCAAGTTTTATCTGATATTGTCTGTCATACAAACAAATGCACACTGTGTGACCCTAAGCATAATGCTTATTTATTTTCCCAGAGCAACTTAAAATTACAATATAGCAAAATCCCCAGGAACAAATCACTCCTCTCTCTTCTTGAATTTCCAGAAGAATATAGTTCAACCAACTTGACTTTTAATAGTTCTTAATCTATGGCTTCATCCTCTTCTCTGACTTATGTGAGTAACTGGATTTTGAATTGAACTTATGTATTGTCTCTCTCACTTGGACAGCATAGAAGCAGCCCTTTAATAACTGCACAATAACTCACAGAAAGTGAAGATCTCTTCCATCCTGTGGATAACTATATAGGTGGAAGGTGCTATTTAACTATAACTTAGATCAAAATACTGAGAGTGCAACATCATATATTTTGACATGGTTTATTATGTTGAGATGAAACAAAGGATTCCTATTGAAAATGATATTACAATATATATGCTACATGGCACCTGAGTTCTATAGTAGCATCACAATTAATCATGTATGATTGGCTACATTAGTAATGTAGCCTTTCAATTCTAGTCTGTAAGCACTGCCATGTGATTTGCTTTGGCTTTCATGGTGGTAACATATGGAGGCTTGTGAAAACCCCTGCCTACTTCTACTCAATCTTTATCTATTCCATTGCTGTAAAACCATGTCTAGGCTTTCTAAATTACTAGAAACAGCAAAAACTAAAGTGTTTCAACTCATCCTAATGATACAAGAGTAGACCAGCTGAAAAGTAGGCCAGATGATGTCAGAATAAATTGGTGGCTTATATGGTTATAACCAAGTAAATTATTTTAATCCACAGAATTTGGGGATTGTTGTATGGCAAAAAATAAACTACATATCCACTGAAGAGAAAACTAAGATAAATGCACTCAAGAAATTGAAATTTCTATTATGATTATTATTGTTATTATTTTTAGTGACTGGGTGGCACTCTACCTCTTCTAAATTTAATGTGAAGAAGGAGCAGCTGGGAACTGAATTTCTCTCACAAAACACCAACAGAGTAGAATGATATCATATGGGATAAGCACACACTTTATACCTGTTATCATAAAGAAAGCTCAGAGAGCATCTGTGTTTATACTTCCACTAAAACAAAAAAGGAAATCTAGTTGGTACCTTTATTTTGATGGGAAGAGGTTAGAAGATTTGGGGAAAGAGATGCAATGAACTGTAATTATCTTCAATGAGGTACTTCTATCTGGTCATTTCTAATGGGATTTATTGGGAATATGAATGTTTGCTTCTGCTAGAACCCAATGGAGCATGTTAACATTCTAACATGTGCTGAAAATATGGGCAAGGAGTATGAAAAGTGTTTAATGTCATTTCTAAATGTACAGCACACCATCGATAGACACTCATCATTCTGAGTAACTCATTAAGGTACGTAGATCATACACACATCAATAAATGTCAAAGATAAAATGCCCACTCTCAGTAATCTTTTACTCCTATTGAGTTGCATTGTCCAGCCTCAGTGTGGGGATTGATTGTCCTCTCATGGAGGCTTTCCCTTTTCTGAAGGGAAAAGGAGGGGGAGTGAATCTGCTGGAGAGGGGAGGTGGGGGAAGAAGAATCTATTTTCAATTTAAAAAAAATGGAAAAAAGAATAATAGATGAATAATCTGACAGAATTTAAATACAATACTCATGAAAATGCTTTTATAAGTGATTATGTACATACTTTTATATGGAAGAATATTTGTAGTCCAAGTAAATGTGAGTATAAAAATTACCAACAAGAATTAAATAATTGAACAGTGACATAGCAAAAACAGAAGAGTAGTTGGACGGGTTCAACACTTTGCATACAAAAGTAGTAAGAATCAGTGAATTCAGTAAGAGATTTTAACCAATATGAATACCTATGCATGTCTGTATCAAGTGGGCTGCTATGCTTTTCCTGAGAAACAGGCACATAGATCAAGAGATTGAGAATGAATAAACAGCTCACATAAACATATCCCAATCCTATTTGATGAATACAGAAGTAAAATGGTAAAGGAATAAGTGGTTTAGGGACAAAAGATAGCTAGCAATTGGTAAATAGATGAACAGCTAAAACAGAGCCTTACATCAAACATCATATATATAAAATTGTTTAAAGTTAATCATAGATCTCAATATAGAAAGCACAAGGGACCTTTAAAAGAATAGAAGAGTATTACTCTATTGTGTAAATGTACCAATTTTTCTTTATCCATTCTGTAGCTGAGGGGCATCTAGGTTGTTTCCAGGTTCTGGCTATTACAAATAATGCTGTAATGAGCATAGTTGAGTCAATGTCCTTGTGGTATGAATGAGCTTCCTTTGGGTATATAAACAAAAGTAGTATTGCTGAGTCTTGAGGTAGATTGTTTCTAATTTTCTGAGAAATCACCATGTTGATTTCCAAAGTAGATGTACAATTTTGCACTCCCATCAGCAATAGAGGAAAGTTTCCCTTACTTCACATCCTTACCAGCATAAGCTGTCACGAGTGTTTTTGACCTTGGCCATTCTGACCAGAATAATATAGAATCTCAGAGTTGTTTTGATTTGCATTTTTCTGATGATTAAGGATATTGGGCATTTCCTTTAGTGTCTTTCAGTCATTTGATATTCATCTGTTGAGGCTTCTCTGTTTAGATCTACACTCCATTTTTTATTGGATTATTTGTTCTTTTGATGTCAAATACATTTACACAATGGTGTACTACTCAGGGGTAAAAATATAATGCTATCTTGAAATTTGCAGGCAAATGGATTGCTCTAGAAAAAAAACATATTGGGTGAAGTAATCCAGACCCAGAATGACAAATATAATATGTACTCACTCATAAGTGGCTTTTAGACATAAAGCAAAGAAAAACCAACCTATAGTACATAACCCCAGAGAACCTAGACAACAAAGAGAACCCTAAGAGAGACATCCATGAATCTAAATGGGCAGGAAAAAAGACAAGGTCTCCTGAGTAAATTGGGAGCATGGGGGTCATGGGAGAGGGTAGGAAGGAAGAGGGGAGGAAGAGAGAGGAGTGGAGAAAAACGTATAGACCAATAAAAACAGTAAATAAAACAATCCTTCCTTGTTAAGCATGTGTTAAGAATATGTATGCACAAATATATAAATAAAATCTATTCAGTCCAAAAAATAAAGAATAGAAACAAAATCTTTGTATCTTGAATAATCAGGATTTTATAAAATACGACTCAGAAAATAATGAGAATGTAACAAAGTCATAAACTTTTTTCATTGAAAGATAGAGTTAAGAGAAGTAAACCACTATAACACTGTAGAGAATATTTATAGAAGATGCATCTTACATAGAGTAGTGTCTGTCTTATATTGACCACATCCCTTTACCAATGATGAAGTGTTTCAACAAAACACAGTTCATATCTATGAAACTTTATGCAGTAGAATTAGTTTTAAGAACTTATAATATGCTAGTTTAAAACAGTTAAATATTCTAAAAACACCTAAATTAAAAAATTATATGGTCACTTGTTCGTATATAATGTAAATGTGTCTTGTACTATAAATGGGAATTTAACATGATGACATGACTTTTAAAAATGTTGGTTCTTTTACAAATTGTGCAAGAAGTCTCTGTATAAACAGACTGTTGCTTTCTTGGACTTTGCTAGTCAAAGAAATGGTTTTATATTTACATAAACATTTCCAAATGGAAGTTCACAAAAGCTGTCTATACATAACAAAATATTATAAATTACTCACATGTTTTTATCAGCAAATGGGATAAAATAACCTATTTCATCAATATGAGGCAAGAATATTATACAATATGAGTTAAAGAAAGACAAAAATAGAAAAACAGGAGGGAGAAAAAAGAGAGAGAAAGGAAGGAAGGAAGGAAAGAAGAAAAGAAAGAAAGAGAGAAAGAAAGAAAGAATAAAAGAAAAGATTAACAAAAGAAAGGGTTAACTCTGTTATATTTCAAGGCGTGGATGAATCTTCCAATCCCCCTTTTTTGCATTTTAGGTGTTTTAAGATAGGGTATCTCTGTGTAGCTTTTTGTGACTGTCCTGGAACTAGTTCTTGTAGGCAAGGTTGGCTTCGAACTGTTTCTGCTTCCTGAGTGCTGAGATTAAAGGTGTGCATCACTGCCTGGCCATTTTATGTAAAAAACATCAACACAAGCAGTTTTCATATTACAGGCTTTCACTGGAATGCTATTTGTCACAATGCCAAAGAAATGAGGAACAGAGGAGTCATTGCTCCAAGCAGAGTTGAAGGTGTGTATGTGTGTGTGTGTGTTCATGCTAGTGTGTGTGTAATGCAAGAAGGTGGGCAGAAGGAGTCTATTGTGATGGAACCATTCCCTGTGTTCTCTCTTGCAAAGGGTAAAGGAGTAAACGCACACAATCAGAAAGTGCTACAAGCATGTGAGCGTGCAGTTGTTGATTTTACTCTAAACATGAAGAAGAATAAATCCATCCTGAGGACTGGTTAGTGACCAGTGTCCGTGTCAGTGCTCTATTTAAGAATCACACAGCTACGTAAGTAACTTGCTGGCTAACTTATATGAAGGGAAATGAATCTCTACACTATTTTTTCTTATGTAGTTTAAAAACACGTTTTCAAAAACATGATTAATTTGAAGTTCAGAGCATCACTTGCTTATCAAGTTGTGAATTTCAGCATAAAAGTCTCTGTATATAACATATACATCATGTTCATGTTCAGATAACAAGGGTGCTCTAGTTTATATACATTAAGAATATTGTAAAAATTTCAAGAATTATGTTAGGGTAAAAAATGTTAAGTTCACAGTAAAGAATAAATTATTGATAGAATTTCCCTGATGGAGACAATTATGTTTTAATTAAACAAGGTGATTAAAGAATCATTTAGAATAAAGGATTCTTAATAAGCCACTAGAATTTCATTTCCAGACTGAATCACCCATTTTTTTTTAGTCAAAAGTGCTCTGCTGTTTGGCAACATAGTACTGACTGGAATGTGCTTTTCTTAAAAACTTCTAAATGAGAAATATAAATAGAAAATGAACTTTTAAACAATAAGTGATGATAACCAAATATGACGAGGAAGAATTCATATCAGCTTTGGCATCTGATTCAAGATGCAGATCGGAGATGATTTAAGTTATTAGGGAACATTATATTCAAAAGATATCTTAAAGATTAATGTGACTTCCCAAATACTCCACATCACAAGGGGTCACATTCACTTACATCTTTTTTCAGTTTTACTTAGTACCAAGGATCTTTGCGGCCATTCTGGATCAGTATTTTGCAGAACGGCTGCCATAACGTCTTAAGTGGATTTGCTGTTTTACCATTTGCCTCCTCTTCTGTTCAGAAGCAAGAACCACAGAATATCTTTCTTAAATGAGTCTTATATACCTTGAGTTATTGTAAAATCAAGAATTGGTTACCCCCAAAATCAGTAGAAGACATATGATTGTATTAAAGCAAAAAAAAAAAGTGTTGAAATGGTAGTGGAATAGCACAGAGAAACAATTAAAAAGTTGATTCTCTAAAAGATAAACAAGGTTGACAGTCCTTTAGCTCCATTGTCCAAAAGAAAGAGGAGACCTAAATTAATAAAACTAGGGATGAAAATTGAGACATTATAATAGATGCTAATAAAATTCAGAAAATCATTAGGTAATACTTGAAATTTTATGCTTAAAGAAACTGGAAAATATGAAACCAATAAATTCATTTCTAGATACGATCTATAGCAAGCAACAAATTTGAAGCAGTAATACAATAATCTACCAACTATAAACAGCTCGAGCAAAGAGGATTAAGTGATACATCATACTAATCAGTTAAAGGAGGGCTAAAAGTGATGCTTTTCCAAGTATTTCATGGAATAGAAAGAGCAAGTGCATTATAAATTTTTTTGCAAAGACTGTATTACCTGAACACCAAAAGTACATAAAGATATAACAAAAAAGAAACTGGGTGCTAATTTCCTTCATGAACATTTGAGAAAATTCTAAAACTTACAATCTGAACTAAGAACACATCAAAAAAAGTTATCCACCATTTTCTCATCAACTTTCTTCCAAAGCTTGAAGGATTGTTTCCTATCTACAAACCAAGAAATGAAGCACATCAAGTATACTCAGTCAAAAACAGAATTCATGCTACCATCACAATAAATGCAGAAAGGGCTTTTGAGAAAATCTGATCTCATTTCAGGCTAATATACTTAAAAGAGCTAGGAAAAAGAAGAACACAGTTCTACATAAAAAGCTATATACTCAGGGAATAAACCAGATGGAAACAAGAGAATAAGTTGTAGGAAGAAGTGAAAAGTGAGCAGGGGGAGGAGACCAAGGTAAACACACCTTTGCTTGAAGGTGCCACGGTGAAGCCTATTATTTATTTCAACTCAAATTAAGAACAAGGCAACAATGCCTCTTTCTCCATTCGTACTAAATGTAGTATCTAAAGTTTTATTAGAACAATAAGATTCTAGAAGAACATAAGGAGGTACAAATGGGAAAAGAAGGCAAAGTATCCTATGGCAGGTGATATGTTTCCTTACAAAAGAATCTTTAAAACTTATTGAAAAACTATAAGCCTGATAAACAGTTTTAATAAAGTGGCAGGATACCAAATTAATATTTAAAAATTAGCCAATCTTTCTATATTATATACTAATGAAAACCATATTGAGAAAGTATTCAGGAAAATAATTAATTCACAATTGTCTGAAGGAAAACTACCTTGTGACAAATATAACAAGGAAAAAGACTGATATATCCCTAAAATAAAGCACACACAGAAAAAAGAAGTTGAAGAAGGCTCTAGAAGATATTCATGGATCAGCAGAACTAATGTTGAGAAAATGGCTATGTCTCCAAAATAATGTAGTGATTTACTGAAATCATCATAAAAATCCCAATGTCATTCTTTGTAGAAACAGGAATAAAGGCAATATTTATATATGGGCACAAATGACATCAGATAGACCAAGTAAACCTGAAGGACATGGGGAGCAAAGCTGCAAATCAACACACCTGAATTCAAGTTTTATTACAAAGCCAAAGCTAAAGAAATTGATTCTTTCTTAATCCTGATGAACTGAGTTATTTTCATTTCAAATATTTTCAGCATCTTTCTCAACCTTCTCAGCCTTTTTAAAGTTGAAGGGGGTTTGGGCATTGTTCTGTATTAGGTCTTGGCTTACGGGGATACTCTGGCTCATTTGATATTCTACCCAGACCATTTGAAACTTTCTCCATATCAGCAATAAAGCTGCTGCGCTTTCTTATCACTCACGTGCTCACTGGAGTAGCACTTTCAATTTCTTCCAAGAAATTTTTCTTTGCATTTACAACTTGACTTTGTAGAAAGCCAAGACACTGAGCTGTTGGCCTGTCTCACTTTCTCCATGCACTGTTCACTAAGTGATTCAAAGGGAAAGATGATTATTTTCTTCCAAGTTGAAAAATTAAAGGACATTGTAGAGTTATTAATTGACCTAATTTTATTGTGTCTCACATAAGAAGGGTAGTAGAAAGAAAAAAGATTACGGCTTGTCTGTGATGGGAAAGAAATATGCAGTGTTTATGCATTAAGTTCACCAAATAAATGATACAATGTATGGTGATCAAAACAGTTATAAATATAACATTAAGAATAACTCATCAAAGAGTACAATAAATGACACAATAATGACAGTTTTTGATGTCTTGTGAGAATTAGCAATGTGTCAAAGACATACAAACTGGCCCTATCTATTAGAAAAAAATAGTAAATTTATATTTGGTTGATGCAGAACTACTGTAATTCTTCAATTTATAAAACAATAAATACAGTATCAAACTGCACAAAGAAACAAAGGAAAACTTTGCTTAGCCTAGATATAGTGGGGAAGGGCTTGGTCCTGTCTCAAAGCAATGTGCTAGACTTTGTTGACTTCCTATGGGAAACCTTACCCTCTCTGAAGAGTGGATGGGGCCGGGATGGAGGTGGGATGTGGAAAAAAAGGGGGAGCAGAAGGAGGGGAAAGAGCAGAAACTAAATTTGGCATGTAAAAATGAGAAAACATAGGGTTTTTTTAAAAAAATAATAAATTAAAAAATAAAAAGATACCAGATTTCCTGGATGTTTTGTATTAAGTATTTGTTAGATTTAATGTTCGCTTTGATAAAGGAGTCTATTTCCACACAGTATCTTCATCACCTGAGATTCTTTCTTCTATCTCTTGTATTCTGCTGTTTATACTTGTCTCTGCAGATCCTGTTCGTTTACCCAGATTTTCCATATCCAGAATTTCCTCATTTTGTGTTTTATTTGTTATGTAGTCACTCATACATGGATACTAGCTAAAAACAAAGGATACTGAGCCTATAGTTCATGATCCTAGAGAAGCTAAGTAATAAGGTGAACCATATACATATACATACACACACACACACACACACACACACACACACACACACACACATATATATCTCCACTTGGAAAGTCAAAACAGACAGGAGTGCCTGACAAAATTGGGAGCAAGGGCATGGTGGGGAATACGGAGTGTTGAACCGGTAGAGTCGGGAAAAAGGTCAGGGGTGAGGAGAACTTGAGGGAATGGGATAGTAGAGAAAGAGGAAGAACAGAGATGAGAGCAAGGGAAGAGATCTCTTGATGGAGGGAGTCATTATAGGGTTACCAAGAAACCTGGCTCAAGAGAACTGCCCAGTAATCTACAAGGATGACCCCAGCTAAGACCCTAAGCAATAGAGGAGAGGGGACCTGGTCTTGACTTGGCCCGTATGCAGACTGATGAATATCTTAAATAACATCATAGAACCTTCGTCTAGCAACTGATGGAAACAGAGGCAGAGACCTGCATGGAAACAAGCTCCCAAAGTCCAGTTGAAGAGTGAGAGGATTAAGAATTTGAGCAAAGAGGTCAAGACCATGATAAGTTCACCCACTGAAACAGTTTACCTGAGTAAATGGGAGCTCACAAACTCCAGCCAGAGTGGGAAGGAACAAACATAGGACCAAAATAGTCCCTCTGATTGTGGTTGATGGTTGCATGGCTGGGACAGACTGGGAGGCCACTGGCAGTAGCATCAGGATTTATACCTGCTGCATGTACTGGCGTTTTGGAACCTATTCTCTTTAGATGGATACCTTGCTAAGCCTAGGTATAGTAGGGAGGGTCTTGGATTTTACCCAGAGGAATGTGTCTTACCCTCTCTGAGGATTGGATGGGGGTGAGGTGGGAAGATATGTGCAGAGAATGGGAGAAGGGGAGGGAGAGGGAGCTTGGATTGATATGTATATGAAAAATACAGTTTTTTTATTTTTTAAATAATAAATAAATAAAAGGGAAAAGATCACAAAAAACTATTCTTAGCAATTGAAAGATAAAGGGTATTAATCTCAAAGACTAATCTTCTGTTACCATATTTTTATAAGAGCAATGGCTAGATTTGAGCACCAAAATCTCTTTATAGCTTGTCACTAGGCATTTTCCATTACTGTATACTGCTTTTTAATAATTGCTTTTTGAATTTTAGGATGGAGATTGAAAATTCTTAATTCATTATAATAAGAAAGAAATGAGTGATAGTCTTATTTTTATTATTGAAATAATAGAAATCAAATGATCACAAAAGCATTCAGTCTCAATGATCAAATTAGTTAAATTTAAGACACCAAATATATCTTTTCACGATGCTACTTTAATTTTCTTAAGGGTTCATGAAAACATAGTTTTCTTCTATTGCCAGGTGTTCTTACTTAGACGACAAAGATGCAATGCAAATCAAAGGCATTTTAAGTGTCAATATTTTCTTTTAACTTATCAAGCAAACCTCTTTGGATTTTTAATGAGTACTATGATCTACACAAACCATACTTACCATACCTATAAACATAAAGTGAAACAAAAAATGAAATAGAGTGATTTCTCAATCAACAAACTGCATGTCATGCAAGCATGAAGAAATGCGTTCACTTTCAATTAACCATGTAGTGGTACATGTATGTAATTCCAACTCTGACAAGGGAAAGTCAGCTTATGCCAGAAACTTCCTGAATAGCTAGCCTAGTCTAGGTTGTTCCAGTCCCAGAAACATAGAAAGACTCTATCTCAAAAACAAATAAACACAATGTAGAAACTGCCTGAGTAATGACATCTGAGGCTGACCTGTGACCTCCTAGAATATGAACATGTGTACCATCACACATGCATGTATCCATACACGTGAACACAAGCACAGAAGCATATATTTAATGAAAGAATAAATATGTCAACAAAAAATTTCCATGCAAATGAATAGTCAAAGACAAAACAAAAATACTAAAGAATTAATATAATTAAGACACATTATATTGAGAACCATCCAATGAAATGAAAATGAGGACAGTGTACACACATGTGTACATGTCTGCACCCACACAAACTTTCTATCTCTCTCTCACACACTCAAATATTGTATTTGTTGACTGGAAAAAAATTAATAGTCCTAGTATTGTTTTTACTGAAAAATGACATCTACAACTTTTATATGCCTATGGACTCAAATGTTTGAATATTTCCTTGATCCCCATTTTGTTGAACTTTTTGCGAGGATTAGGAGTTTTGATCTTGGAGGAGGTGTGTCTCTGGGAATGTGCCTGAAAGATATAAAAGCCAATACTATCCCCAATTAGCTCTCTTTGTCTCACACTTGTGAGTAATGATAAAAGTGCTGAGCTCCTACTCCAACCAATGCCTATCCGTCAGCTTGATTCCATGCGCCTCATCATGGTGGCCATTGACTCATCTGAGAGAGTAACTGTATCTTTATAAAATCTCCAGGAATTCACAAGGATGACCCCAGCTAAGACACTAAGCAATAGAGGAGAGGGTGCTTAAACTGGCCATGCCTTGTAGTCAGACTGATGAATATCTTAAATCTCACCATAGAACCTTCATCCAGCAACTGAAGGAAACAGAGGCAGAGACCTGCATCAGAGCACTGGGCTGAACTTCAAAAGTCTAGTTGAAAAGTGGGAGGAGTGAGAATATGAGCAAAGAAGTCAAGAACATGATGGCTACACCCACTGAAACAGTTTACCTGAGCTAATGGGAGCTCACCAACTCCAGCCAGACAGGGATGGAAACAGCACAGGTCCAAACTAGACCCTCTGAATGTGATTGACAGCTGAATGGCTGGGGCAGACTGCAGGGCCATTGGCAGTGGCACAAGGATTTATTTGTATTGCTTATACTGGCTTTTGGAGCTTATTTTCTTTGGATGGATACCTTGCTCAGCTTATATATAGTAGGGAGGGCCTTGGACCTTCCCCAAAGCAATGTGCCTTACCCTCTCTGAGGAATGGATGAGGAGTACTGTGGGAGGGATGTGAAGGTAATAGGAGGGGAGGAGGGAGTGGGAACTTGGATTGGTAAATAAAATGCAAATAGAGAGTATGTTTTCTTTTTTAAAAAATAAAAAAATAATAATAAAATTTAAAAATGCCTTGATAATTGCTGTGGATCAGTAGTCTTGTACCCTATTTGTCACTTGTATTGTTTTAATAAAATGTTGATTGGCCAGTAGCCAGGCAGGAAGTATAGGCAAGGTGACCAGGCAGGAAGTATAAGCAGGGTGATGAGAACAGAAGAATTCTGGGAAGAGGAAAAGCTGAGTCTGCAGTGGTCATGAAGACACAGAGGAATCAAGATGAGAATGCCTCCCTGATAAATGTTACTAAGCCATGTGGCTAACACAGACAAGAATTTTGGGTTAATATAAGTTATAAGAATTAATAAGAAGCCTGAGCTACTAGGCCAACCAGTTTATAATTCATATAAGCCTCTTTGTGTTTCTTTGAAACTGAATGGCTGCAGGACCTGGTGGGATAGAAACCTCTGTCAACAGATAATGGTATCTTTTCACAGCAATAGAAAAGTAACTAACACAGTATTTTTTAACCAGTTAGTAGGCTATTGCTGTACCAGGCTTAATCATACAGGGTTCTCTCGATGAATGTGGAATACTTTGAAACTTTGGACTAGAAAAAGGACTTAATGAACCACCCTAATTGAGCCTGGAAGATAACAGTGATGAAAGCAAGTGGAGTATGGAGACCTAGTTCAAGAGAATTCAGAGGGATATCAGCTGAAGTAGAGATCAATCTTTTGATCTATTGGTAAGGAATGTGACTGCATTTTGCTCTTGTGCTAGCAATCTGCTTGAGGCTTAATTGAAGAGCTTTGGATAATTTCCAAATTATTGGATAGCCTAATGTTGATTCTATTGAGTAATTATTAGTAATCACTCTCTGAAGGTCTATAATTAAAAAGCAAGGGTGGCAAAAGAAATAAAAAAGGACATTTTTGAGAAAAGAAATAGCAGCAGTAAATTTTATGTTGGAGATAAGGCTTGTGCACAAAGAGATAGGAGAGGCCTGATGCAAAATGGAATCAAAAGAGTCATAGGTACCCATGGAGAAAGACTTCATCCAGCTAAACCTGCAACTTGTTAAAGGAAAAGGCTTGAGGATTTCCTCCACCTAAAAATCCACTATAAAAAAAATGTTTATGCAAACAACTCAAGGTGAAAGCCAGACTCCATCCCAAGCTGGCTTGGATCTTGGCAGAATCAACCAAGTAGAAAACTTTACAGTCATGAAGAATAGAGGTGTAAAGGGTTGTGGACTCTTCCTTACCACGTAATGGAAGTCACTGCGTTTAGGTGTGTTGCAGGCGAGGTCCCTTGTGGAGGACCAGAGAGGCCATATTTTTAAGCTTTAAAAGTGAAATCTAGATGGCATTGATAACCCCAAGATGTTGGAGATGCCAGAGCTGTGGAACATCTGCCACAGATACCTTTATTCCAGGAGTGGGGCCAACCCAAGATTGAGAAGTGTGTTGTAGTCAGCCAAGTTGGAAGGAAAAGGTCATTTAGTTCTTTGCATCAGAAAGAACTACAGGGTTTTGAGTTTACCTTACTGTGATGTGGGCTTGCTTTAGTCCAGTATTTCATCACAGTGCCACGCCTATTCATTCATTTTGGAATGGTAATATGTATTCTGGGTCATTGTATGTTGGAACTATGTAATCCATTTTTTTTATTTTACAGAGAAGGGGGATAAGTAAGAGATTGCTTTGGTTATGAGAAGAGATATCAGATTTTAACCTGTTGAGACTGTGGTGACATTTGAGATTGGACTAAATATATTTGTATAATGATATATCCATAATTCTATTTTGGCTAGGGAGTAGACTATGGTGGTTTAAATGAGAATGGTCCAATAGGTGCATATGACCTCAGTCGGTCAAGATGGTTATGAGATATGGTCTTGTTGAAGGAGATTTGTTCTTGGGGTGGGTTTTGAGGTTTCATTCCTAGTTAGATCTCACTGTTTCCTAATTGTAGATAAGAATCTGTGCTCTCAACCACTGCTCCTGCACCATGCCTGACTGCCTGCTGCCATGTTTCCTGCTCATTGTTGTCATTGACTCACAATCTGGAAGAGTAAGTCTCCAATAATCCCTTTCTTCTATAAATTGTTTTGGTCACAGTTTCTTGTCACAGCAAAAGAAACATAACTAAGATAGCATAGAACTACAAAAGACTCTAAATTGTTAAAATCTTCTGATAAAGAGGTAGATATTGTGAGGGGTAGGGAGAGAGGAAGAAAATGAATTTAGCATGAATGAAATCATCAACAAAAATTTTATCTTATGTGAGATAACCCAAAGACAGTGGGCAAAAACTTCACAGTTGAAATCAGATATATAAAAATTTGTCTAATTATTAACAGGGTACTGAGCACATTATGATAAGGAGATTTTGGTCAGTGGGTATAGAACTACAGATAAATAAAATACATATTTTGAAGAGAACCATGATACAACATGGGGGTTTAACCAAGTATTTCATTCTTGAAAAATGAATTTTCTTTATTCATTCTTTGGTTGAGGGGCATCTAGGTTGTTTCCAGGTTCTGGCTATTATGAATAATGCCAATGAATATACAATGTTTTCAATTTATAATCATTATTTAAAATATTACATGTATTGTTTAGTTAGATGTAAATTGTCTGTTATATATACATTTTCAAAACACCATATTATTATTGATAATATGCATAATTAAATCTGTCATTAAGTCGTTTAAGACTATTATTTTTGTTTCCAAATTCTTGTAGTCATGTAAACATGTGCTTATGTATAGGAGTTTGTGTACATGTGGGGAAGGTGCAGTGGACATATTGCACATGTATGTGGAATCCGTATCATCTTTTTATTTAAGGTGTCCACTTTGTGTCATGAGACAAAGTCTTCCACTAGCATTGACTAGACTAGGAAAACTGGCCTGTGAGCACCAGGGATCCTGTCTCCTTCTTGGATTCCAATTGTGAACCACCACACCTAGTATTTTTGTGTATGATTGGACTCAAACTCAGGTCTGCAGCTATGATATTTTATTCTCAATTAGGACTTGAGGTTAGACTCTGATGTGAAATCTATAATTATCTACTCATCCTCCTCCACCTATTCCTCTTCCTCAGCTTCCTATTCTACTTTCTCCTCTTCTTTACCTTCTGCTTGGAGACAGTTTGTCACTACTGGTATAAGATAACCTACAATTCATAATCCCCTGTCTTAGCTTCTAAAGGATGGAATTTCAGGTATGCACCTCTACTATGGGACACATTATCTATCTCCTAATTGAGCTTGTCGGAAAAAAAAATTCAACTAATTCTAAATGGCAGTAGCATTGCTATGCAATAGAGTGTGTTTTCCTTCTGGCTTCCGTTCTACACTTGAATTTATTAAAGTATGATGGGAGCGGAAATTTTCATTCAGATGTATAGTCAAAAGGGTCTGATTGACTCTCAGTAATTAGTTTGCAAGCAAGTTAAAATTTGAACTTTGTCTATAATCTTTAATTCTGTTCATAATTTATTTTTAATTATTGCTATATGTTTAAAGATTAAGTGATATATAATTACAAATTAATTTGTAACTATAGATGAATATATATTCGTATATATGTATTTTCATTTTATTTATAATCAGAATTATATTAGCATTTGGTCAAATAATTGATGGAATTTCAACAGGGATATTGAAACAATTGCCTATTTAGTTAATGTAATACCAAATGTTGATGATCTTGTCATATATTTATTAAGCTTTCCATCGATAGACACAAAAGGAATTTGGATTTCTGAATTGTAATTCTAGCCCAGGGATCTGGAATCTGTGACTGTGAACAGATCCATTAACTTTAGAATGTCACTGCACTTAAATAGCTCCGATGAGCTTTCAATGTCTTCTAGGTAAGTTTAAAAAACTTAGTGTGAGAAACATTATTCATTGTATTTAGTTCATATCAGGTACACACAACAGGAAAACGTTAATTAAGCTGTAAAATTATACTTGATATCCATGATCATCAAACATATTTTCTTCTTGTTTGCCATGATATGTAATTCTTGCAGTCTTACTTGTGAATTTTATCATCTTCAACTTTGCCCCTGCCATTATCCTATGGACTTCCTTCCAAAATTTTGATTTTATTGTGGCAAGGTGAAAATGAGCAGTTGCAGTGCCTGTCTTAAATTCCTGGAAACCTGCAAGGCTCAGGGCATTTGAGTGTTTTAAACCATGTCTTTCTTATCATAAATTCCTTGAAACATAATAAGACTGTGATTCCTGGGCTAACTGGTGAACCAAGAAATTGAATCACTTGTCTGAATGGTACCGAGGTGGTGCCTGCTTCAAATAGCTAGTTTAAAAGCCCAATTCAAATATTCTTGCAAGAAAGAGACTGTCAGTTAAAGAGAATCTCTGAATATATTGTATCTAAATAGGAAATATTATTACAAGTGGGAGTTTAAGTTCTTCCTTGTTCAAAAGAGACTTCAAAAACTGGAGTAGTTCCTGAGTGAGTCACTTCTCACTACTTGAAAAATTTCTCTATTCCACATCTGACTGCACATTGTGAGTAGCCCCTACTGCAGAAAGAAGAAAAAAATCACAAAGTGTAGAAAGTCTGGCTCCTGTTTTTAGAGGAGAGCAACATCATGTGGAAAAAGTAGGAACCTATCAATAAAATTCAAGATCACCATGGAAGAAATTAGAAGTCTTTAAGTTGCAGGGTAATGAATGTATGAATGAATGAGACAGAGCCCAGGTAAGACATGGGAGATGGGATTCAAAATCTGTCCCGTCTGTGAGCTGTAAGGTTAGATAGATACATGCAATGCTCCTAGGAGACTACTGTGCTTCCTTGATAAGTGAGAACTGAGAGAACTTGAATTTTATTTGATATGCTCAAGTATAGCTTATTTCCAATTTTTCAAGGACATATATTTAGGAAAAACTTTCAAAGAAATCATTTTAAGATAAATATTTACCAAAATCATGTCAACATTTAATAACTTGTATCTTTAGATCAACTTTAGAGAATAAAATTAAAACCACTATAGTAAAGGATTTCCTACACTCATGTGGGAGAAAATGTGAATCATTTGATTTCAGATTAATAAGTAGGATTAATCAAAGCATTACAGAAATAATTATTCAATTGCCTTTCTCTATATTTCTAGAACAGGAATGAAAGAAAGATGTTTCTCTGTAGTAGGAAGTCCTTTGTGAAAATGTTATAGTGGTGTAACTGCGTCACATGATAGCTACTTCTAGGTTTGTGAGGAGCAACACACTGATTTCCACAGTGGTCGCACAGTTCGCACTTTCCAAACAATGGGTCAGTGTTCACCTCTCCATATCCACACCAACATTTTCTGCCACACTTTTTGTCTTAGCACTTAGACTGGAGTGACTTAAAATGTCAAGGAACATTTCATTTTCACTTTTCTGATAGCTATGGATGTTGAACACTAAAGCAAATATTCTCAGACATATGTACTAATTCTCTAGAAAACTCTGTTTAATCTCATGTCCCAATAGTTAATTGAGATAATCAGGTTTTTAGTTATTAATATATTCTAGATTCTAAGAACTTTCTGTCAAAAGTATAGATGCTAAAACTCTTCTACCATCTGTACAACTTATGGGAAATTAGTTCATTCAAAAAATACACATCAGTATTCTATGCTATTGGTTATTAGAAAAATTTTCTCAGAAATTGTCCTACATATAGGTACAAATCAATAAAATCTAGATATAATCATTTCTGCTTTATATTTAACACAGTTTTATAAACATTTCCCATGTCATTACTTTATAAGTTCCTTGAGTAGGTGAACAACTTTCCATATGATATGGACATGTGAAAATTGTGATTTCATTATGACTTTCCATTACTTTATAATTTCAGCAAAGTTGCACTAATATTAACTTTAGGTAATTTTTTTTTATCTATTCTCATATGACATTCTATTTTGTGGTTTCAAATTCTTTTGAATTTCCTAATTTATGCTGCTAAAATGATGTATTAAATGCTAAAATGTATATTTATCTTTAAATGTCTATTATTAATACTGTATATTATAATTTCCTTTTTTAAAAAGCAATCTCCCAATGGGTTGCACCATTCCTGGAGGTACTACAATACCAGGTCAATGCGTGGAGTGGATGGAGCAAGCTATTCCAACCCTACTTCCAAAAATCCACTTAATATATTGTCCTCAGATAGATGACATATCAGATATTAAACTGATATGAATAGATGCTACACTTGATCTTAGCCAAAAGGCCAAGAAGCAATGTATATTTTAATTTCTAATATGTTGAATTATGTAGATATTTTCTATATTTATTCACAAGTGTTTTTATTTAATTTAAAATTTTAAATCATATATGATTAATACATCATTCTATTTGGGCTTTTATAACTAAAGATATGTGAATAGCTTATAAAACCATAAATTTAGGACTGAGTTTGTATACTTCTGGCCACACATACATAATGACATGAGATTACCTGGGTGACCATCTTCAACCACAGTAGTAGGAATACAGAAAATCACAGGGCTGAGTTACTGGAGACCAGTCCAAGAGAGGGAGGAGTGATAATATAAGCAAATGGGTCAAGACCATGATAGTGATACCTACAGAAACATCTGACTTGAGCAAGTGAGAACTCACTGACCCTGAACTGATAGCTGGGGAACCTGCCTAGGACCAAACTAGGCCCACTGAATGTGGTGGACAATTGTGAGGCTTGGGCAGTCTGTGGGGCCACTGGCAGTGGACCAGATTTATTCCTAGTGCTTGAACTTAAATCTACAAGCACATTCTCTTTGGAGGGATATCTCGCTCAGCCTAGATATAGTGAGGAGTGCCTTGGTCTTACCTTAAAGTTAAAGTTAAGTGTCAGACTTTGTTGACTCCCCCTGGGAAGCCTTACCCTTTCTTAGGAGTGGCTGAGTGTGGTGTGGGGAAAGTGTGGGGTGGTAGGGATGGGAGGGATTGGATGTGGTGTGGGGAAAGTGTGCGGTGGTAGGGATGGGAGGGATTGGAAACAGGGACAGTAGCTATATAAAATGAGAAAAAATTGTATTAAATAATTTCTTAATAAAAAGAAGTAAAAAAAAAACCACAGTGATAGGTGAATAGACAGAGCTCACTGGCCAGTTTAGGCTCATCTATGAGTTCCAAAGTCAGTGATACACCATGTTCAAAATATAGGCGGACAGTTACTGAAGACTCCTCAAATTGACTTTTTGTCTATAAACAGACATAAATACAATCACATGCACTTAATGTGCATGTAAATACACACACAAACACACACATACAGATACTGACATATAGAGACACAGACACAAAGAACATACACAGAGAGAGAGAGAGAGAGATAGGAGAGAGAGAGAGAGAGAGAGAGAGAGAGAGAGAGAGAGAGAGAGAGAGAGAACTAAACAAATCCCTGAAACTTGCTTTTTAACAGTCCTGGTGTGTGAGAAATCCACTATCAATGTGCCAGCCTGGGTTGTTTCTAGAGAGGGCTCCTTTCATGCTCATCAGTGGCTGTCTTTTATCTGTGTTTGCACATAACCTGCGGAACATGCTGTTGCTAGGAGCCTCTTTCATCGCTCACTAGCCCCAGTCATGGATCTGTAATCACAACCCAATTGACTCCTAAAGGCTACATCTTAATTCGACACACTGCAGATTACAGAGATTGTATTAATTTTGGAAGGACATGCACAGTTCATGTCTCAAACAAAGCAAGGATCCATACCAAAGACATTTCAGTGTGAATTCAGCTAAAAATGCAAGGCACAGATGAGCCATTCATGGCACAAAAAAGCCTTCCACGAAGACACCAAAGCAACAGTCTACATTGACACTGATTATGGCTCAGTCCTTCCACAGGCACTGAGATTTCAGCCTGCAGGAATTGCAAGGGTACAGACATCTCATGTTCTGTATTAAAGGCATGTGCAGAAGGCAAGACTGGGAAGTGAAACAAACTCTGGAAAAATGTCCAGTGTGCGCTTGCTTTGCTTTTTATTCTAATCACTTGACTATTTGCTCAGTAGATATTCATTTCTAAAACCTATGCAAGCTATAAATGAATATAATCAGTAATTAGTCTACAGCATTATGAATGACCAGAATAGACAGTACACAAAATAATAATGCATAGAAAAATTACCCCATTCAGAAAAGGAATCTGTTTTCATGTTAGTTTAGTAAACACCACATACTTCATTTCCCTCCCACAAGAATCTTGCTGCTCATAAAATAGTAAGCATTTTGGAAACTTTTATAGTGAAGAAACTAAAATTTTGCACTCCCAGACTCAGAAAGACAAAGATGACATATATATCCTCTCATTTCTGGTTGTTAGTGAGGAATCTTCAGATGTGAGCTTTTCATGTGGATTATATAAATATAATATATAGTATAATTATATAATTTATAAAGAACCTATAAAGGTCAGAAAAGTAAGATGGTTCTGTTGTTGTGAGAAAAGCTTCAAGGGATGGGAGATAGAACAAAAACAATGGTATAAAGATTGCAAAGGGGGATAATGGTACCTGAAGGGTTAAATGATACAGGGAATGGAAAGCATAGCATAGGAAGGTATTGGGGTAAGAATAATTAAAATAAAAACAGTTCAAAAAGTAATATGTCAGCCTATTATTAACAGTTTCATAAAATCTATACATGTACATATAAAAATGGAGTGAAACTAAAATGGAGAGACAATGTCCCTTCTAGACACCTCAGGTAACAATTCCAGTGCCAGAAATGAATTACCTTTTATGGAGTTCTTCCACTTTGAGGTCTCATTGACCTGTAAACATTGCAGGCTATCACCAATGTTTTTGACCCCTCCAGAAGTTGACATTAAGACAATTTTACAGATTTCTCCAATAATAGGCCAAAATCATGTTCTCCGGCAGGCTTTAACTATTTTTGAAGGTGCTATGCATGCTACAAGATGATAAAAGTGTATTAATCCTGCAAGCTACAGGAATGACCATTTTGGCAAAGTATACCTATGGGGGTAATAGTGACATAAATATAATGGGAGTAACTACAAACTTTCTTAACACATTTAAATACAGCTCCACAAGATGGCACTGCTATCAGAGCCAACAACCTATGGCTAAACAGGCCATAAGCCTTAGGTAAGAAGTTACTACTTTTATTCTACCAACAGGGCATGGCTTTAAACCAACTCCTATGACTTATCAGGATACCCAAAGATTAATGTATCTCCTAACCTTCATCATAGATGTTTCTTTTCGCAGTGGATTTTGATTAACAAAAAGACCCACAACTGAGCAAGATTCAGAGAATAAAAAAACTGTGGAATATTCAACTCTAAACAAGACATCTAGGTAGCATCCCATCCTCATTGCAAATGAGAAGGCAGAAAGACTTTAAAAGACAGAGGCTTGCTTTCCGGATACAAAAGGGCAATTGCACATAGGAATGCAGTGATTATCACAACATCCATAAGCCCTTTTCAAGTTCAAGCTAGACAGAATTCCAGCTCAAACAGGATAGACAGGCAAGAAATCCTACTTTTAGCTGAAAAACTATTGTTAATTAATAGCTGCTGGGAGAGGAAGTGTCAATTTACTTTAAGGGTATGGTGCTTGATACATAGTCCACAATTCAGTAGATGTGCATACATTTAAGAGTACATAGAAAACACTAATTTAACTCAAATGGTTTAAAAATTGGGGAGAAAAACTTGGAGGATTGGGAATGAGGGTAGATTTGAGAGGAGTGAATAACAAAGAAGTTACTAATAACTGTAGAAAGGTGAAATGCCTAGGCACCATGTGTTACTCAGAGACATGCAAATTATTGCACTGAAATACCTATGTTATTTTTTAATTAGTGTGAATCATGCTAGAAACAAAATTTTGTATTGATGCCTTTTGATTCTTCTTGCTAACAACAGAATTTCCTGAACATTTCTTTTCCCTAGGGGTAAGAAAGTGAAACCCATGTGTATTCAAAAATAACATTATCTCTAAGATTTTATATTACTTTCCCTCTTTCAAGATCTTGGGTGGTTAGCCATAAAATTGTGCTTGCTTTATAACTGATTAATTCAAACTTATAATGAAAAGTGATTTTAAGACAGCCAAAGTGGTACAGTGAGCACCTCTCAGGCCTGACTACTATACAGAATTTGTATTCAAATTAGTTGTATCATATACCAGGGAAGCTATCTTCTTTCATAAGACTGTGCAACAGCTGTTTTTACAAATTCTACTTGAATTTTGCAACCACTCTGATTAGTCATTTAGATAATTGCATTTGGCATTGAATTGGGCTGAAAGAGAAAGAGCTCATGTTCTTATGAGTTTTCTTGATGAAAATAGGATCTGTAGTTAAAAATAAAAGTGTTTAAAAATAAAACAAAACTATCTATAACTTTTTATCTTATTTGGCATGCTAAATTTTAAAAATAAGGAATGCTATGATTTAACAAAAAATTCTATGATTCAAGTAGACTGAAAGGACACATCAGAACTCAAGCGCAAAACAATAATCATTGGTTCAGTCAAAAATATAGATTTTGATTCTCATGATAAAAGATAATCCATATCTTTAAGTAATTACTTTGATACTCAACAAATTCTTTTTATTCTTTACATTATTATCTTCAACAAACTTCTTATAACTCACACATCCTAGGGTTAAATTTCCTGTTGTTCATATTTACCTTCACGTACATTTCCCCTTGCTTGCTTATTTTCTATTCTTGGGTTCTTTTATTGACTTCTGATCCTTCTTAAGTGTCCCCCCAAAAGTGGAGATACAATACTTCAAGTATACTTACAGTTGGTGTGGAGAAATACTTACTGGACACCTTAAGGCAACAAAGAATTTATTGTGGCTCATAGTATTTCTGGGCCTATGTTAAAATAAGTCATCATGGCAGTAGAACATGGTAAGGTTAAGTTATTTACCTCATGGTGACCAAGTTAAGAGGAGAGAGGAAGGGAAGATGAAGGAGAAAGTTAGGAGGGAAGGTAAAGATGGAGGGAGAGAAAAAGAGAGGAAGGAATAGAGCAAAAAGGAAGTGAGCTCTAGTAAGCTTGCTCCTTCTTTCTTTTATTTCATCTAGACTGACAAACTATTGCATAATACCACTAATTCAGGATGACATTTCTCCCTTAGTTAATGTCCTTTAGAAGGATATACCCACACAAGCACTGAAATATGAATTCCCAATTTAGACAACTTCCATTACAAGCAAGGTGACAGCCAAAATTAGCGAAGCGTCACTGTGTGTAGATGGTGAGGATGGCATAGTTTATGTGAATTAATTCTCTAACCCTACAAAATTGGACCAATAGTAAATCTTTAAAATTTCAGGACCCTGAGTACTAAATGATAGCTCCATGTTCTTTTCAGCATGTTGGAAAAGAAAATACAAATGTTAGACAGAGAGCAAATCAGATTAAATAAACAGGTCATGTTTTTTCTTGCATAAAAGTACAAAACAAAACAGAATATAGTGGCTGGGAACGTACTTCAGTAGTAGAGTACATGTACAGTATGCACTGTAACGTGGGCTTTACCTCCAATACATTAGAAGGCTTAGTATTATTATTAAAGCTGTTACCATGACTTCCTTTTACCCAGCTTCCTCTTTTTCATCTCTCATATTTAGACAGTACTTTCAAAGTACATTGTCAGATAGAGTCATGCTATGTTTTATTTCAGTTAATCTCAAAACTGCTGTTTTCTCTCAAAAAATGATTTTAAAGTATATTTGAAGCCTGCTGCTCTTGAAAATTATAGTGGCTAGTATCTTAGGAAGAGTAAAACAATAGAATGGGCATTTATGTGAATATAAATAATAGCCTATGTTCAGCTTTACCAGCCAGGCTTAAATTACAAGGGTCATCAATCCTTGTGTTTCAAAGCATAAAATGATAACCAGCTGGAGTTAGGGAAAAAATTTCCCCTGTAGTGTAATATAGAGGATTAGACAGGTGCTTTATGAAAGGTATTCTTTTTCTGTCCTTCTACTGAAGCATCTTGTGTAGGTCTTTATAAAATGGCAGTCTAATGGGTCATTGATCTTTCCAGCTAATGCAATTTGTAGATTCTTGCTTTTACTGAAGTAATCAATAAGAACCTAAAGCCTACACTGAAAAAATAAAACCATACTGCTGATTTATTAGAGGGCCCATTTAGAAAACAGATACACTATAATGAATAAGAAATGATTCTATAGTCACAAGAAAAGCAATAAAAGGATAATCATGTGTTTATAAAAGTGTACTTATAGTGATAATGCCGAAAACATGGATATCTGTGTATAGTATCATCATTCAGTGGAGAAATGAAGGTACTGATACCAAATGAGAAAAGAACTTATCAAAATTCTAGAATATTCTACATAATATTTTCTTCTTCCAAGTGAACATGAAAGAGGTTATAAAATCTAATTTGAAACATGAACAGGGAAGTGGGAAGAAAACCATTAGGGAGAGACTCTTGAAGAGCAGGGAGGAAAGGTAATACAGAAGGAGAGGAGTGGGGGAATATATATATATATATGAGAGAGAGAGGAAAATTGAAGTTATGCCCCTTAAAGTAACAACGCTCCCCCACAAATAAATGCTAAAATTATCAAATAAGCCCTGTTCCAGGCACAGGAAACCTTTCCAGTTATCAGTTTGGGTAGTCCAAAAGAATCTTAAACAATATGATTATTGTCATTGTCCTTAGTTATTGTCATTGTTTCCAGATAATGAAGATGATACCTTATTGCTGAAACACCACATTCTTCAGACACAGAACTTGGAGGAAACAAATTGGATCTGACTTGGAAACCTATTTCCTGAGGACTACTATCAGAAGGTGTGATGTAAGACAGAAGATGGGGGACTAAGCAGTCAACATTCCTATTAAGCTGTAACTCCTATTAGGAGTTAACCATAACAATAGCCATACAGTAAGACATTCTAAAAGCTGTGATAGTGGCATCTATATCCTGGCTGTAACCAATAGTCTTAATCCCACTCAATGGGAGAAAAAGTTTCTGGTACTGTTAACCACTGACTTGTGAAGCCATGAATCCTAGAGGAGAACCTACCACTGCCATTGACCTAAACCAGTATATTTTTTAACTTTACTCTAAATACTTATCCTTAGACCCACAAATAAATCGACCTTCTTCGAAAAGTCTCTATTTGCAGCAGATGGAGACTATTACAGAAAAAACACAACTGGTCAAAATATAAGAAGAACCTGTTTTTTGGTGTACATTCCCAATTTAAACATCTGTGAAACAACTCCTCCAACTATGGCCTGAAGAAAAATAAAATAGACGTGACAAAAGAATGATTGCAAGAGACAGAAGAGCAGGTTACCTATTTGGAGAGAGTGTCTTCTAACAAAAATAAACAAATAAGAGATCAAAAATTGTGGAAGTTTGAGATAAAGGAGGAAATCTTGGAGGAGTTCAGAGGTGGAGTCAGAATGAATATTATCAAAATACATTGTGTAAAATTCTGAAAGGAAGTCTGGTATGGTGGCACTTGCCTTTAAGCCCAGAACTCAGGCGGCAGAGGCAGGTGAATCTCTGTGAGTTCAAGGCCAGTGTGGGATACAGAGTGAGTTCTAGGACAGGTTCTAAAGCCACACAGATAAACCCTCTTTCAAAAAAAATTCTCTAAGTGTAGCAAAAATATAAGATTAAAAACTAGTGAAAGTTCAGAAACAAGGAAAACAGCAAAGGTAAGAAATCAGAAAAGAAGCAAGTGCAATTTAATTGTGTCTTTTCATACATATTCACATCTAGTGGCTATTTCTAACTGTGACCAAATACATGCACGTGAAAATACTGTCTCCTTTGTTTCCTGTAATTGCTGAGTCACAAAACTAAACATGTATTCCCTGAATTTAAAAAGTAAAGTATCTCCATCAAAAAGAAAGAAAGAAAAATTCAATCTCTGTCTGGGCTCTTCTTATGCTCATTTTTTTTGGATTAGTTACTTTTCTGTTGCTGTGATGAAATACAATGACCAAAACACAACCTAAAAATAACATAGTTTATTTGAGTTTATGGTTCCAGAGGAATAGAGTCGGTGAAGATGGAGAAGGTGCAACATGGCTACAGTAGCAGGAAGTTGACTAA
This sequence comes from Ondatra zibethicus, assembly GCA_004026605.1. Classification (NCBI taxonomy): domain Eukaryota; kingdom Metazoa; phylum Chordata; class Mammalia; order Rodentia; family Cricetidae; genus Ondatra; species Ondatra zibethicus. The sequence continues at coordinate 31,165 of PVIU01019515.1, forward strand.
TAACAGTTTCAACAACACAGGAAGCAGAGGAACAATAGGTTTTAAACCGTCAACCCTGCCCCTAATGACATACTAATTCCATTAAAACTACACCTCATAAAAGTTACATAGCTTCCCAAACAGCACCACCAACTGAGGGTTGTGGGTTCAAAAGAATGCTCCTATGGGGGACGTTGCTCATTGAAACAACTTCAGTTGTATTTCTCTAGACTGGTTTTGGGGGTTTGTGTTTTAAATCACCCTTATGTGGATTCACTATATAACTGGAATCAATAGTAAATGTATTATATTTTTACATTTATTTTTGCACATTGTAAAATATAATGTGGGGTGTTTTGCTTAAAAAAGTACACAGTGCCATATTAGTCAGGTCCAAGGATACTGCTCTTCTCAGCTGAGCAGAGCTGTCAGTAGTGCTGCAGCCTCAGTGGAGGATTAGCTGAACCTGAGGCTGGAAATAAGCTAGATAGATTACTGAGCACCAAGGTTTCTCAGTTCTGAATCATCTTGTCAGATCTCATGGAATCTTTAAATTGTCTCAGTGTACCTGTAGAATTGGCAATAAACTTCTGCAATCCTTTCACTCTATCCTGTTTTCTCAGAGTTAGATTCTCTTCCTGATTCCATTGCCTCTAAAAGCTTCTTTCATCTAAAGCAGGCAGAATCTGAACCACAAGTGACAGAGCAACTACCCAGACATAGATATGCTCCTCTGCCCACTATTTTGCTTTCTCCCACCCAAGGGACGTGCTAGATAGACGCTGTCTCCTGCAGGCTAAACACACATTTCCCAGATGATCTGGGCCAGTTTGGGTAAATCTCTACCTTCTTTCTCCCACTCAAAGGGACACGCTAGATAGATGCTGTCTCCTGCAAGCTAAACATACATTTCTCAGATGATCTTGGCAAGTCTGAGTCAATCTCTACCTTCCAACTAGCCTTTAACTTTACCTTTCTAGACTTTCAGCAATTCACCACTTTGTACACTAGAGCATGCCACATGTCTGGGGAGTGATATTTGTGAAAGGAGATAGGAATCAAAAGTGTGCAAATGCTTAGTGGGAATCCTCTACTGTTTAGACAGTTAACTTATCTTCATTTGTGTAAAAGAGATGAAAACTTTGCAGTAGACTAGGAGATTCAGATCATTCTTTCCACATCCTTTTATCCAGTGCCTTTGGATAACGACTTGTTTCTTTTCTCATATTTTATAGTCACAGCTCACTGACAGAACACATATTTTAAAAGTCTAGGCAAGTTTTAATATAAAGCAGTACATAGAATTTATTCTGTAGAATTATACAATGCGTACTATTTCTCACATTAGTCAGAATTAGTCAGAATATAATACATTGAATAAGTATGAATGGTGAAATAGTTATGTAACCTGAGCTCTCCTATGAAGACCATTTTGTGAAAGGTGTCTAAATATGGTGATGCTTGTGAGTCCATGTTAATGGATAACCTATAGCTTATCTCTTCCTTTATTTCCATACTAATCTTTCCATCTCCAATAATAAACTAATAGTCCTTATCTCCTTCCAGCTGATTCTTTATTTTTTCCCAAGTCATTTTATTTGAGGCTCATGCATTTGCTGTTCTCTTATTTTCTATTAAAAAATCAATTAATTAAATTAAATAAATCAAGCTGTTAATGAAATAAAGCAACAGGTCTTTTTTTGAGAAACAGTTAGTCCATTACTTAGCATATAAAATTGCTTTTAAATTAAAATTTCTAAATATAGTACCTTGCATAAATGGAACATAATAGGAAATGGCTCATTGAGTAAAATGTTTGCCAAGTAAGCACGAGAACAGGACTTTGCATCCCTTTTACCCATGTAAAGCTGAGCTCATGGGAGCTCAAGGACTCTGTACCTAGAGCTAGGGAGCATGCATGGGCCCAATCTAGGGCCTCTGCATGTGAATGACAGCTCTGTAGCTTGGTCTGTTTGTGGAGCACCTACCAGTAAAATCAGGACCTGTCCCTAGCACATAAGCTGGCTTTCTGTAACTTATTCCCCATGCAGGGATGCCTTGACCAGCCTTGATGTAGGGGGAAGAGCTGGGTCCTGCATCAACATGTTATAGCATGCTTTGTTGACCCCTATGGGAGGTCTTCTCCTTTCTGAATGGAGAAAGAGGAAGAGTGGTTGGGGGAGGGGATAAACAGGAAGAGGGTGGTCGAAACTGTAGTTGGTTTGAAAAATAACTTTAAAAAATGGTGGGTTAGTAGCATGGGTTTTTAAGCACAGTGCTTCTATTGCAAGAGCTGGGATGGAGAGAGAAATCCCTAGACATTTTGCAGGTTAGCAGGTTGGTGTACTCAGCAGTCAATAAGAGAGGAGAGGTGGCAAAATAATGGACTATAAGACAGTCTGTCTCAAACAAGGAAGAACAGTGCTGATGGATGTTCAATAGGATATGTAAGATATTAAAATATTAAAACAATCCACATTCACAATGTCATTCACCAGTCGTATATTTAATATGAATAATCTGAAAAGTCTTGGATTGATAAATGTTAACACTTACCTTGCTTAATTGTGTAACTTATGCTGTAACTTGTGTTTTATGTCTGTGGTTATGTATTTCTATAACTCTCCTGGGAAAGGCTTTCTAAAAAGAGAGCCCTGATATAGACATAGTATATCTTAAAGAAACTTCCATAAAGATACAACTAAGAGCTATATTAATAGAACAATTCATTTTAAATTTAAATTTAAAAAAATTGAAAAATAGAAAATATCTAAATATACACTGGTTGGGATTTGGTCACATAAAGCATGGTATATACATGTGGCTATTTGATGCAGTTATTAATAATTTTGCAATGAAAATAAAACTATACTGTTTTCTAAAAAATAAGCTACAGGCAGCAAAGACAATACCTCTTGTAACAGGGGTTCTATGTTAAGGGATCTGTGTATAAAATCACAACAGTGCATAAAACAATGCAAGAATATTCTAAATCCTTCTTAAATTCTAGACGAGGAGAGAATGATTAGGACTAGTAAATGTGAAATGCATGTAAGACAGAAAGTTCAAGAAATAAATATAGTGAATTTTTGAGCTGTGCCTAACTTTAGAGTTCATTAACAAGAATAGATAGCAAAACTGCTTTGTCATGAAGTTCATTTAAAATATGTTTTCTGATAACTGAATGATGGGTGAAAAGAATTTGTGAAATTACAGTTTTAAACAGAAAGGTATATCAGAAATATTTTTATTAAGTTCACTATTTTACTGAAAGTAAGTTCTCATGTGACACCATCTTTAAGCTGAATTAGACAGAGGCACTTTAGGAGATAAGCCATGAATATTCATAATGTACTTGGAAACAGTAGGCTCAATGAGAAAGATCTTGCAAAAACATTATATTTGAGACTTAAGGAAACTATTAATAGAATTAAGTTTATGAAACATCTTAAGTAAAACAGTATCTATCATATTCAAGGCAATAATACATGGAGCTAGCCAAAATTTTGAAATGAAAATTAATGCTAAAGTTTTTCAAACAAACACAGAATATAAAAAAGCAATTACTTGTAAATAGTTATTACATCATTATTGGAATTATTTTGTATCACTAAATATGTTGGGATGTTTACATAGTTACAAGTATCATCATAAAACTTTCCTTCTTTTGGATTGGTTTTAAAACTTTTTAGTTCAGCAATTTAAAAAAAGCTGATATTGCTTTTTAGGTAGCATTTGTGATTTTCTGGGTGACTTCTTCACAACTGCAAAACTGATATAGAATTTGGAAATTACAGGAATTGAATGTCCCCTCTTTAATTCTTATGTCAATATGAACAGAAACATCTATGTGTTCAATGGTTAATTCCAAAATGCCTGCTCTGCTCTTTTGTTTCTTGTGGATCATATAGAAACCTTCCTAAACATTTACGATATCTAAAATGCATGATCAGTTTAGATTCATATTTAAACCTTAATAATGAGGAAATTGGTATGCTTATTAGAGAATTTCTTGATGCTTCTTATAGTATACTTGTAATTAAAATGATGTTTATTTTATGTAATAGTTTGCACATGGATTAATTCTTATAACATGTTTCCAATTGAATTTATATATTCTATAAGACCACATTTTTACAAAGGTTTGAAAAACCCACTCACTTAATTTCTCTGTAGTTAAGAAAAGAAAAGTCAACAGAAGTTGGCTGTCTTAGTTGCTGTGAAGAATTATCATGAGCACAGCAACTCTTATAAAGTAAAATATTAACTGGGATAGATTGATCACAGTTCATAGATTTAGTTTATTATCCTCATGTTGGGAAGTAAGGCAGCTTTCAGGCAGACATGGTGCTAGAGAAGGAGCTATGAGATATTTACTCTTGTCTCACAGGCAACAAGAGGTGGTTTGTCTAGCAAACCTGATCTTGTCAGAACTCACAAACTCTGTACTTTCAGCTTGGGAGTTTGGCATGGAACCAGCCTAGGCCCTCTGCATATAAGTGACAGTTGTGTAGCTTGGTCATTTATGGGGGCCCTAGAAATGGGACAAGAACCTGTGCCTGATGCATGAGCTGGATCTTGGGAACCTACTCCTTATGATGGGATGCCTTGCCCAGCCTTAACAAAAGGGGGAGCAGCTTGGTACTGCTCCAACTTCATATGCCACGTTTTGTTGACTCCCATAGGAGGCCTTGACCCTTCTGAATGGAGAAGAAGGAGGGATGGATGGGAGTTTGGGGGAGAAGGGAGGTGGGGTGGAGTGAACAGGAGGAGAAGAGGGAGGGAAAATTGTGGCTCATATGTAAAATAGATAAATACATTAAAAAGAAAGACATGCATAGGGAATCCTTGGTGTTTTTGATTTTGGCCATTCTGACAGGTGTAAGATGGTATCTCAAAGTTGTTTTGATCTGCATTTCCCTGATTGCTAAGGAAGTTGAACATGACCTTAAGTATCTTTTGGCCATTCGAACATCCTCTGTTGAGAATTCTCTATTCAGATCCTTACCCCATTTTTTAATTGCGGTATTTAGA